>QTSX02000282.1:0-89095 GCA_014839935.2 Entomophthora muscae | reverse complement strand
GACAACAAGAAAAATTGAGTCATCTGTAAGAAAGATGAACTCAAATTTAAACAAAATCACCTAAGCTCAGAGAAAAATAGAATGCAACCTGAATCTATTGTAATACGATATAAATTTGTTATTTATTAATTTTGTTCTGGTCTGAGTTGATATTGTTTAAATTTTAAATTATCTTGCTTACAGATGACTCAATTTTGCTTGTTGCCACAGCTTTGAAAACTACTGTACAGATACAGATTAGGCACCAACAGATGTACAAAACTAAACAGAATCAGAGCAATACTAAAATAAAAATTCATAAACATGAAAAATTAACTCACAAAATGTGTATCATGCTTACACCCTAAAATATAACAAAATACTTTAACATGAAATAAAAGTCTATTCAATTTGAAAAATATCATGCTGGAAAATTTCAAGGCTTTATATTTGACTAAAATTGGTTTATTAACTGTTTGAATTGATAATTATATTTAAAATAAAATTAAGACTATTGAAACTAAAGCTTCTTCTTTTAGTAAATTTGATTATTTTTTTAAAAATCCTACTAGTAGTGATAGCAATTTGATGTTCTTGAGGAAAAATATGTTGTAGAGACCAGGTTCAGTGAACAGGGGAAAAATTGTAGTAAATCCTCAATCTGCAACTATATATTTGATATGAAAAATGAGGAAGCTGACCTATTTATGCCTCCCAGTTCAAGTGAGCTTACTCTGTTTGAGCATCATAAGGTGATCAGCTCTAGCTTTGCTTCCTTACTTGATTCCTTGCAAGGTAGCAGCCACTAAAGTTGATGGATTCTATCTGCCATCATTAAAATCCAATAGTCAATTGGCTTTAGCTGTGATTGATTATCCTGCATCTCCTGTAGTAACCAAACCAAAAGCGCAAAATCATCAAGGGTAAAATCTTACAGGATATTGTGACACTCAATTGATGTGGCCTAAATTTAGGCAAAGTTGTGAGTCAGAAAATATTTATGTCTGCAAAATTAAATAGGGAGGTCAACATTTACATGAAAAAAGAAAATAGAGCCAGGGAAAAGAAAGAGAAGGTGAAAACAAAGTCATAAATTACTTAAGCTTATCTCATTATGATTGATATTATGAATAAGGACCATAAGCTCTCCTTGGTCCAGGTCATAAATGATCTTGTCCATCATGGAATATAGATCTTGTGTCTTTCAGTTCAAATCTTGATTTACATGTCAATGGCTTCTGTCTATGTTGTGTCTAATTATAAAGGAGTCATAATTTGATTGAGAATAATGATAATTTAATGCTTCTTTGGCTAGAATCTATAGCTGGATTAACAATTGATTAATAGTTCAAAGTGTTTTACCCTTTTTTAAGGAAATAACAACTGTGAAAAAGCCAAGTAAAATTAAATAAGTAATCTGGATCTATTTTTATTGATAACATAAATAGAATTTATATAATAGTCAAAATATAAGTTAATAAATCTCAATATTTACTGCTCCAGAATTGTTTCAGAACAACTTTAGAGCTGAGAAAAAAACTTGGGGGCCTTAGGCTCATATCCTTATCATATCTGGAAATCTGGACAACATTAAGGACTCTTTGTGATAACTGTATATTGTGTAATCAATTGTACTATGTATCAAGACTTACCCAATCTTTAGCTGCAGGAAAGCTCTTAATCTCATACAAATTAAATGTATAATAGTCATTACATTTCAAAAATAATATTATAAAAGGGATTTATTTAATGTGAACATAGCTAAGCGCATAAACAGAAAATCATTATTTCACTTCTTAACAGCCATGCACTATCCAAACTATCACAATTTATAACATATTCCACTCATTAATAGTCAGTGTATAAAAAAAGCATTATAGGGATTTCTCTTTTCATCAGAAATTCATTCTACTGGAAAACAATGAATAACCTCAAGATAATTGAAAAAGTATACTACAAGAGCAGTGGTGGTGGCAGCCCAGGCATATGAGAGATTAAGAGAAGATAGTGTAGAGCCAGGGAACATCAGCAGGATAAAAAAAGTAAAGACACAAAAGATAGACCAATGATGTTAGAGCCTATAAAGTAAGTTGATTTTATTTGGATTGATCTCTCTTCTGTGCTCAACTGAGAGGAAGCTTTGAGGTGAGATTGTGTGACAATCATACAGTAGTTTAAAAAGCTATAGTGCCAAAAAAATACTTCATATTTAAACAAAATGTACTCAGATTTAAGCAAACCCCAAGTTGGGCAAGATTCAGTAATCAAATAATTTAAGTATCTTTGGTTAACTTGAAAAATTGTCACAATAATTTCTATAATGTCTGGTATTACCTGTCCTAATTGTAAGGCTTGGAAGTCAGGTAAATCATTATCTAAGTTGTCTTAATTGACAGATTTGAACCAAACTGTTGATTAGAAATGGGTTACTGCTGCCCTGGTTTGTCAGCTGGATTCAAATACCCCATGCAAGTTGATATGATAAATAGATGTAATATGAGATTCACTTGATATAACCTCATTTATTAGAACAGTCAACAGAAATTAGTCACTCAAGGGTTTTTTTGCATACTGGACCAGGTACTTTTTAGATGATGCAGACAGTATAAGAGCTATGGATCCAGGTGGCATTACTTAGTCAAAATTTGGTACATATTGGAAAATTTTCACAGTTTAACTCTTAAGAGTTGAGTCCTCACTAAAATTTACTCAAATAAACCAAATATTCTTCTGGTCTAACTTTATTTTAAAAAATGCATCCTGTAGTCAGCCTACTCTGCTATATCCCGTATAATTTGATCCTAAGTCAAATCATTACTGGAAGATGAGACCTGCTGTTGGTAATTTGTTGTCAGCGCCTCCTAATGTTACTTCAATGCCTCAGAATCTTGGTGTCTTCCCTGCCAAATCTGAAACAGAGACAGTCCTACCTTTTCAATGTCCAGAGTTCTACACAGAAGACACTTTAATTCTTTCTCAGGCCACCTATATGGGACTCTTTTGATTAGGTTTAATCATTTTGTTGAGCCCTAGTGTATCTTTTGTAAATTTTAACAAACCTTATTTGAAGATTTGTAGGTGGTTAATCATCAACTCTATGTGGATTTGGGTGGTAGTTCCCCACCACATGGAGACTGCTTCTTATTACCCGTCAATTTCTGTCAAAAAAATGTAAAACAATAAACAAAATATCATTATCACATAATAAAAAATTATATCAAACATCAAACAGTGTAGTTCAAACTACAAAAAAAATGTTCTGGCACATCAAGTAAAATAAATTGATGCTTTTTCAGAATATATAACAATCCTATCAGGATTCAGTTGAAGCACCAACAGAAGGACTACAATGAAACAAAAATAGAGAAAACTAGAAGCAAGATTTTAAAAAAACAACAAAATGAAGTCACACAATATTTGTAATATGTTCAGCCTAAAATAGAAAATTAACAGTTTAACAGCCAATCAACAGCTATCTAATTTAGGAACAGAGGCATTTTATTCATTTTCATGGCTCCTGATTTGTGTAAAATGCTTTCAGGAACTTTCTGAATCTGGACTTGTGATTACAATAAAAATAAATCATATAATTTTAAACTTCTACTTTTAGTGATTTTTTCCTAGATTTTTACAATGGTTTTTGTTAACAAATTTTTTGACAACACCAGTGAACAAGACAGCATTAACAGAGGTGTGGTTCAGTATGTGAAGGCCCCTGTCTACACCCAGATATTTGATGTGGGTAACAAGGAAGCTGACCTGTACCTGACCTCCAACCCATATGGGTTTGAATTTTTCAGTAGTCACCTAGTGTCTAGCTCTGCTCCTGCCCTCTTTCCTGACCCCACACCAGGTGCCAACCAACCAACTCAAATTCTCAGTATTGACAATTCTTTCCCCCTGGAAACCCAGGCCCAAGAGTGGGATTCAAACCCTGACCCTGGATTCCTGCAGGCCGCCAGTCCCATGGACCAAGGGCCTGCCTGCCCACGCTTTCCTGAGACTGAGCCTCTGCAAGCTGAAGCCCCTGCTAAGTCCCAAAGTCAGAATATCAGCGCAGGTTTGACTATAATGATGCCCAAGGAGGAGCTTCTCAAATTGCCTAATGAAGGCAGAGAAAGCTCCTCTGTGAACTTCATGAACTTGAAGTCCTCTTGTGTAACCAATCAGATTCAATTGCCAAAGGAAAACACGGGCTTTAGACCCAACCCTGTGACCACAGCCCAAAATCAAGAAAATTGAGTGACCAATTTGGACATTCCAACCAATGAGAGAACACCCAGCCAAGGTGCCATTTTGCCACTCCTGCACCTGGGCCTCCTGGCCACCTGCCTGCATTTTTCCCAATATTTTGATGAAGCCCTTATAGAAAATACTAAGTTTGGAGGTGGGATGCTATATATGCCTACAGATTCTGCTCTCAAACCTTATTGCCATTTTTAAATAAAGGTTATGTTACTTTGGCTTTTACAGCTACTGCCTTATTTTGCATTTGCCGTCTATCAATTCAGTACAAGATACCTGGTCCTCCTGCCCCTCTGCCTGCAGATTTACGTCCTCCAGGTGTTCCCTTTGACCCCATTTACTTCACAGATCATCCTTTAAAACCTGAATATAAGGACTACGCCCCAGAGAAAATACTTGAACTAGATCCTTTGTCCTGCATGCAATCTGCAGTTAGATACAACCTTCAAGGCATGTGGATATTCTCAACACCCAAATTATTTAGAGGAAAGTTCAACTACCTTCATTCTTACAACCTTGTCATGAAACCGCCTGTGACCCCCAAGCCTATGCCTGCCTCCTCACCTGATCTCCCAACTGACCACACAGGCAAGCTATTTGAGATTGTGTACATCATCCTCACAGGGGTGATTGATACTATAATCCCAGCTGCTGGCCCGTGGTCCTGGGTGGAGAAGTCCTTCTCCTACCTTTTTAAGTTAACTCCTCTCTTGTGGTGGGCTCTACCTGTAAAAACCCAGCCCAAATCAACCCAGAAAATGACAGGCTGGCTATCCAAGACTGGATTTCTGACAAGAATGACAACCCTGGTTTAGAACAACTGCCCATCAACAGCCAACCTGCTCCCCCTTCAGCCAATTATGCTACAGTGCCTGCAGCCCAGCGCCCCAAACACAAAATAATCACAGCCCAAATTTTCCAGGAAATTGTGGCACTGAACCAGTGTGGCCTGACCTGGGATCAGATTGCCAACCAATTGCAATTTACCCAAGCTACCATAATGCGGGAATTCAACAACATCATGAACAAGGGGAACTCAATTGGGAGAGCCAAGAAGCCAAAAAAGGCCCAAGAGTCTCAGATCATAGAGGTGTACCCAATCATGCTCAATCTCCTGCAGCAGGACCCTGAACTTCCCCTGAACCAGGTCTGGAAACAACTAGTACACCATAGCATATGAGTTTCTGAGCATATGGTGCAGCTCTGGATGTATGGCAAAGTAGTCTTGGTCTTGGTTTTGACCAATTTTGGCAGCAACCATTGGGATTGTAGAAATGATTCCCCATACAAGACTGCCATAGAAGCCATCCTCACCAGATGCTTGACATTTTTTTGGATGGCATTGTGTTCATCTTTTACTACAAGTTATCAATTGATTTTGATAATTTTGGGGAGCAAGAAAAAGTCACTAAGACCAACAGGAGGAAGAATGTCAAGAATAGGATGTTCATTGGTGTGTTTCTGGCTGTTTTGGTCAAGGGTTTTGTCTATTATTAAACAAAACCTGATTACACAAATAGTTATGGGTATAGCCAGATCCTCAGTGGATTTCTGGACTCTTGTGGACTTGAATTCCTCCTACTGGGTTTTCTTGAGCCACCAGATGGAGGACAATTCCACTGCCATCAAGACCATCCAAGGACACAGATATCAGGCCTCAATCTACCCAGACAGCCACACAGACATCCATCTGGTCAATGCTGTGTTCTTTAATATTGGGGACACAGTCCAGTAGTACCACCCCCAGGCTTTTAATAATATTTATCTTGGTGTTCTCAACCACAATTCCTCTTTAGTTGGCAGATGATGGCTGACTTATTTACACCAATGATTTTCCATGTGAATATGGGCAATCAATCACATAAGGACAAGCACCTCTCACCCTGCACCACAACTGTCTATAAACCAATCCAGCCAATGACAGATGAGGAATATAACAAGAATTATATGGCAGCTATCACAATTAATACAATTGATTCTATCCCTGCCACCACCAACCCCAACCTATCAGCCCAATCCATCCAGTCCCAGACCTCCCAGGACAGCACCACCTTGACACCTTCTTTGCTGTGCTATTCTGCCTAATATGCAACTACTCCTGTCCCAAATAAGCTCCTTTCAAAACAAATATTTTTAATTCATATAATTTAGTACTTTAGATTCAGAACCTGTTGGGAAAAATGTAGGATTATCAAATTCTTTTGTATGAACTCACCAACTTAATGAAATAATTTTCATCCCAGAACAACTTACTTTTTTATATAAAAGGATAAAAAATATTCTAGTAAGTTGGTGAGTTTATGAAAAAGAATTTGACAATCCCAAATTTTTCTCAACAGGTTCTGAATCTACAGTATCCATAATTTTAATTGTTTAATTTTCTCCTTGTTTTTTATTTCAGTGTTTTATATATGTCTAGTTTATTTCTATAAAATATCATATGTTTACTATGCCATGTATCTAGATCCAGAACACAGTTATTTTTAGCACCTAAACACAGCCCCCTGTGAAAATATTAACAACAATTCAGTGATCATATAAATTTAAATTAGAAGATTACATGTTTATTGTGTTTAGAGAAAGTTATTGCTGATCCAAATTCAAAACCTTATTGATAAACTTTAAGCCAATCAGGAGCCAAGTGAGAAAGTGATTGTTGTAACATAAAGGGTCATTCAATAATTCTTTTATGCATGTGCGCTAATTTTTCACAAGTGACAAACTCCTATTAACCATTCTTACTGGAAACCCTCAACTACGGGATTTGAACCCTGAATTCCTGTGGGCCGCCAGCCCGCAGGACTGGCTGCCCGCAGATTTTTGGGCTCAAACCAGAGCAGGATTTGACTTCAGAAAACCCTCTAAAGCTGTATTAACCAAAATCATCTGCAATAACACTCCCCACAGTAAAGGTTCCTGTTAGCTCAACCAATCAGCAGGCAGGCCTAGCCATAGAACTCAAAATAACTTAGGCCACCATGGAAGGGAAAATAGAGAAACTTCCCAATAAATGCAGGCCACCCAGAGATGACCAACTCAGTGATCCAACAAGGAAATTTGAGTATTCTCAGTTTGAACCAGCCAATGGAATAACTCCCGTGATGGATGCCACCAAGGACTGGAAAAACCTGATAAGAAGTAACACCCAGGCCAGAGAAATTTGTAAAAGTTTTCCCATGACAGATGGGCATACTTATACCCTGGACTGCCAGGAAGATGCCCATTGTCATTCTTGCAATAAAGTGACATGAACCTTTGGTTCAACCAGTTTATTCCATATTTGATATTAGTTCTATTTCTTCTACAGTCTACCTCCCATAGTTCCGCACCCCATACCCTACAGCCCCAAGAAACCGCAGACCAACCGCCTGAGTTTTACTGTCCACCAGGAGTCCCCTACAGCCCCGTACATTTCACTAAGTACCCTCCCAATCCTGTGTATTTGGAGTTCACCCTAGAGAAAATCCTAATCTACAGCCCTGAGGCCAGAACTAGAGAGACCAAAACTATCTACAGGGAAGTTAACAAGATCACTATACCTCCCCTGTTTTTCTGCAACAAGTACAACTACCTGCCCGCATATTTGGTCCCAATGACTCTGCCTCTCACCCCGCGGCCCAACTACCTGCAAGAATCTGTTGCTGCCAATGAATCCACTTCCACTCAGATATTTGGTGTGATGTACATCACTATTACCGGGTTGATAGATTCTATGGTACCTGCCAGCAGACCTTGGGCTCTCCTGGGCAAATTGAAATCCTATATTGTAAAGTTAGCCCCAATATTGTGGCAGGCTCTCCCTGCTGGGCCCGCGGGCTGACCACACGCAAGTTCTCAGGAACCCCTCACAGGCTGGATCTCTGACATAATTAATCTGATTGGCTGAATTTTTTGCCATTTTGCTCCATTGCTGCTGTGGCAAGTTGTTGGTGGACTAGTACTAACCCAGCAGCAGATTGGGCACTAGTCCACCAACAACTTGCCACAGCAGCAATGGCACACAATGGCAAAGCTTTCAGCCAATCAGATTAATTATTGCACATGCATCAAGGAATTATTGAATGACCCTTTATATCATAACAATATCTTTCTCACTTGGCTCCTGATTGGCTTGAAGTTTATCATTAAGGGTTTGAATTTTGGATCAGCAACAACTTTCTCTAAACACAATAAACATATGATTTTCTAATTTAAATTTAGCTTATCACTAGATTGTTGTTAATATTTTCACAAGGGGCTGTGTAAAGAGCTAATACAATACAGCAATTATTGGAGCATGGCAAAAAATAAAGCAAACAACACATATTGAGATAAAAAACATATGTACAATGGGTAAAATGATGAGATATTGTAGTAAATGGGAAAACAAACAGGGATAAACAAAGAGGAAGTAATATCAGAATAACAAAGAGTTTATTAGGATGAAAGCTATAAAAACACATACAAAGGTTAATAAAAAATCAGATGAGAGAATTGAGGAAGCTGCTTAAAGACCTTGACCTTGCAATTGCAAAGATCAAAGATATTAATTGCAAAGTCAAAGCAAAGATGAAGTCTGCTGTCCTTACGGGGGACAAAATCAACAAGGTGTCCACCAAGGCAATTATGGCCAAGATGCCAGACACCCCTGAAAAAACAATTGAGTGTGCTCTAAACACTCAATAAACTGTGGTTAAGGGCCTGCAATTTAAGACATACAATCTTTCTGTGCTTTCTGTCTGGGTTGATGACCCAGAGATGTATAAACATCTCAAACCTGCCAAGTGCGCCAGAACAGAGGATACTGAATTGTCAGTGCAACTGCTTGCACCAAGGATAGCTAATCCTACCAAAGCCACTGGCAAGGAGGACACCAAAAAAGGGAATTTAAAAAATTAAAAAAATATTAAATTCTTACCCTTTTTTAGAAATAATTGATGGTGTAATATGTCAGGTCCTGGTCCCCTTTGTCCCCACCACGTTTTACGCAACTACACCACTCATGTGGCAAGGAGGTTTGCATTGTCTCCTTCCGTTGTGCGTGAGCTTGAGGACTGAATAAACAGTTCATTACTGATGTTGCAGGACGCGCTCATGGGGCTTACACATGGTGAAGAGGCATCTGATTGGGAAGTTACTGCCTACAAGGATGTCCAATTGCTCTGCCTTGACCCAGTGGTCCTAAGTGGAGTTTACTATGCAAAATTCATTGGGCTTGTTTGGTACATCCTGGAGAAGCTCTCATTCAAGAATATACTGGAGATGGGCAGACCCTTGCAGCTTTGTGCTTCTGCTTCCCAATTAAGCACACCATCTTGTACCTCTGGAGAACTTTGGGTGTGTGGTGTCAAAATTGGCTGTTGCAAATGCAACAGCTGTAAAGAAGACAAAATATCATCCTTGCTGACTTTGGGATGGCCTGGAGTGCCAACAAAACGGGGCTTTCTCTGGCAATGGAGCTCATATTTGTCAAGACCAAGCATAAAAAGAACATCATTGCCGTGTATAATAAGCTCTGTGAGTTTACAGAAGCGTTTGCTGGGTAAAAGCTTCATCTCATAGTTTACCTTGGGTATCTCCTCTACTTTAGGATAGGTGCAAGCATAGAGGACCTGGACAGGGTCCTTCTTGGGATCAACAAGGCCAGACTCAGCCTGGATGAGAAGAAGGCCCCCCTGGATATGACTTGGTCAACCATGTGATACAAGACACACTGGTCCTGGCTGGCATCTATGGAGAGCATCCCCACCAGAAAATCTGCTCCTAAACTATCACCTTACTATATTCCCTTTTACAAGCTGCCAAGAATATTTTGATAACAGAGTATTCACTGTACATGGTGTGGTAGTGGAGGTTGTGCGCCACATCCATTACTGGGTGGGTACATACCAAAGAACCCACTACAGGTGTGCTTAATGAAATCTCTTCTACAATAAATATACATTACAATATATATTTTTTAGATATAACTAATTTTTAAACAATTTTTTATTTTAATGATCTATTACTAAAACAAAAATATCTTAAAGCAGATATTTATACAGTAATAATAATATTTATTATAAAAAATTAACATATACCTTTATAGCTTTACATTTTAATTTTTTAATTAACTTTAAATATTTATGTGTCAGTAGTGACATGGATATATATTTATTATACTTTATTATTAAGTGTTTGGGAAAGCCATCATAGAATACAAAAGAAAAAATAAAGTGCAATACAAAATTAAGCATCTGCATCAGTGGTGCTATTCTATGTGATTGCGGGCTTAGAAGCTTCAAATGTAAAATAATGATCCATAAATCTAAAATAGTAAATTAGAGAATAAAAAGAATAGTTGGAATTGTTAAGCCTTTAGTTGATTTGCTGTTTGGCAAAGCATGTAGGGAGAAATGAATCTACGTGATCATAGAATTTGGTAACTGTCTTGGCTGAAAGGGTGTGGATCCTGGCCTGCAGCAAATCAAAGAGGTCCTCAGTCCCAATTGGCATCCCCTGTTTGACAACTTGCTTGAGCCACCCAAAGACATCCTCAATAGGGTTTAGGAGTAGGAGGTGCAAATTCAATGTGGCTAATTGTTGAGGGCCAACTGCAATGCCTGTATCAATCATTGGAAATTATTTGAGAGTATCTGCCACCTTGTGGAGTCTGATGGTATCCAGCACAATGACATTGGTGAAGCTTGGGCTTGTGTTAAATTAAAATGGTAAGCTGCATTATTCAAAGAGATACAATGAGGATAAAGTAAATAAATTGTCAATTTTTTGAGTAGCAGTAGACCAAATTGGGAGAACGGTTTGAGAATTTTGGCATCAACAGTGGTGTAGCAGAAGATGGTGACAAAAAATGTCAGGAGGCAAATGAGTTGCAGGATGAAATTTGAGAAAGGATCAGCAGGAACTGTTATTTAAAGGGCGGGCCAGGGGACTACCAAAGAATTGACGGCAACCTTAACTAAGATGGAGTCCAAGCGCTCAAGGACAGGGGCAAATAGCCCCAGGTGAGCAATCATTTTTGAGAAAACTTTCTTTATTCAAAGGTAAATAAGCTATCTATAAATAAGTTTCTAGAGGGTAATGGGGAAAGTATTGAGGAATCTTAGGATGGGGGAGGGGGGATTTTGGTAGCATCTGATTGGCTATTGAGAATATTTTCAGCAGTTTGGGAACTTACTGATATCTTTGACTCAATGACATCATAATTCAAAAATTGGGCAACCAGTGGGTCAAGCGCTACCATCTCCTGCTAGGATATAACTTGTAATTTTCTTGTCATAATTAATTGAGGAAAAATACAGCAAGTCCAAATTTTCCAGGGCTATTTGGCCAACCCCTGCTTTGACCCATTTTTTGTCAATGACAATGTTCAAGTTGTCTATTTCTTTTAAGGGTTTGGTGACAGTTCTTTGCTGGTTTCTGGTTTTACAAAGGTGTAATAGTACTTCCATTTGTCTTTCTACCATAACAGCTTTTGCACCTCAGGTGCTTCTGGACTAATTGGAGGAATGCTAGGAAGGTCCAGCTGTTGTGGGATCCCAAGATCATTTGATAGAGCTCAATCCTCTTTGGACTGAAGAGAGCCACCATTGAATAGACTGTGGCGCGGACTGCAGCACGCTGAGCTACCCCATCATTGGAGCCTTTGGGGACATAGCCTTAGGCATTTCACATATACAAGGAAAATGCTGATTTGGCAATATAATATAACTTGGCTTTCTCCTTGGATTTGAGGGCAGTGTACGCCTCTGCGTATTTTTCTGGGTCTCAATGTTGTCAGGGCTGTTTCATTTGTAGGGAAATACCCCAAGTTTTTTTCACAAAAACTGCAGACCCTTGACCACATGGTAGTAAAAAAATCAAAGCCTCAACCCCAAAAGTAGATGTGACCATTGCCTGTATATTTTCTAATTGAAGATGGCAGTCTTGGTTTATCCACTGACAGATTGCCCATTTGTGCTCCTTGGTGAGCATGATGGAAATGTGTAGGGATTTCTCTGTGGCAAGAACTTAGCCAGTATCAATGTACTTGTGGAATACCTTGCTAGCATACTTGGGATCCACCCTGACAAGGGCTGCAGCTGTATTGTAATTATCTGATTCTCACATAATTTTCAGAAGAATAATTTGCTTTATATCAGGAATGACCTTCCAGGTGGCCTTTTTGGGTAAGTTGAATCTGGATTCTGCTCAGGGACAGGTACACAAGGCATGGGCACCTTGTTGTAAAAGGCACAACCTTCTTTAGAACTGGCTGTCCCTCCGTAGTTCTATAGAACCTGGGCTTGTCATTGTCTTCCTGGTTGCTATCACTGACTTAGGGCTTTTAGCTAGTGTCAAGCACAGGCTTAACTTTCTCTGACATGGCTGACAGGACCAACTCTTGGCGGTAGACTGGGTCAAACACAAATGAAGTAAGTTCTATTTCCTTGTTTATAACTTTCTTGGTGATGGTAGCCTTGGTGAGCTTCCAGGTCAGCTTTGGAACCCAAGGGTTGATGCTCTGCACCCTTGCATGTTGTGCTCCTTGAACTGGTTGTGTCAGTGTAACCTCACTAATGAACTCTCCTCTCCTGTCTTCTTCCTGAGTAGGCACTTGTGTTGCACTAACTCTGTTCTTTGACCCGCAAGGACAACCATGACCACAGCGCACAATGGCTGCATTGCTACTCTGTTATTTTTTTCTTTCATTTTAAAATTTAATAAAATACTAAATAAAATTCAATTAAGTGACTCCCTGGTTTTAATTTTGCTTTTTATATGAATATGGATATTTAATTAGAGTTTTTCTCTCCCAATATCTTGATTATAGATTTTTTATTTCTTAATTAGTTTTTTTTGGTTTTACAACGTCCATTTTAGAATACCCAAAATAGTTTCCACTCATTTTCCCAGATTGTACGCCAAATTCAAACACCCAACACAATATTTTTAAAATTTATGTTTCAGATCTTGTGTGTCAGGGAGCCAGTCTTAGGCAGAGGCATTGAGCGGCTCAGGGTGAGGTGCGGCTGGGCTGGCGGGTAAGGCCCACCATAGAATGGGTGCTAACTTGATAATGTAAGAGACAGATCACCCAAGCAAGGACCAGGGTCTGGAGTTGGGGACCATGGAATCCACCAACCCTGTCAAAGTAATATAGAGTACTCTAAACAGTTGGGTAGAGGTGGTCTCGGCGGCGGTAGAGGGTTCCAGTGGGTGGTCTGATTTAGGGGTTAAGGGCAGAGTCATGGGGACAAAGTATGCCAGTAGATAATTGTACTTGTCTTTGAACAATAAGGGTGGCACCTCAATCCTCTTTCCTTTGTGTCCTATGTAGTTGGTACTTCTAGTCCTTGCCAAGAGGTTGGCAATGAGAAAGGTTTCCAAGTCATACTCAGAATAGGCCGGGTTGGGGGGTATTCAGTAAAGTGCACAGGTCCAAAGGGAGATCCTGGGGGACGGTATAATGCCTGGGGCAATTTTGAAGGTTGGTCTCTGGAGGGGGCGGCGGCCTGGTAGTCTACTTGACCAGAATTAAGATGGAAGATCACTAAGACTAGATAGGGTAAGATTTGTTTGAACCAAAGGTTCATAAAACTTTATTATCAAAAATGACGATGTGGTCTTCATCATAAAGCCGGGGTTTTTATACCATGGGATTTTGCTTTTTCAATTTTTGCAGGGTTCAGGTTTGCAGGCAAGGCACTGGCAGGGCATGAATCTTGGCTCAGAGTCTTGGAGACAGCAGATCCAGGTTGTGCCTGCTCTGGTGAATAGAAGTGGCAATGCTTCATTCCTCCGCCGCTATTTGCTATGTCACCTGAGCAGTTCAATTGTACTACCCATTCTGGAGGGAAGGATGGCAGTTGCTGGCGGTCATTGGCAGAGTTAATAGTAGGTTTGTTTTAACCTCCTTAAGGCAAGCTACAACCTCTGAATAGGTCCAGATCTTTGGTGGCTCAAGTTTGGCATCAATCTGGTGACCATTCGGGGAATTGTCCTTGGGAAACTGGCAGGTCTCGGAGTAACTTGTCAATTTGGTTTTGCAATTTAACAAGCGGTTGGTTTCCTGTCCACTTTGTGTGACTCGAGTAGTCTTTGGAGGGTTAGGGTTTGATTCCAGGGTTTCCAATGTTGGTTTCAAAACTCTAGTATCAGTGTTGGGCAGGTTGGCAGTAGGTCCTTCCCCAACCTCTGTTAGCCAGGTTACATCTTCTTTGCAGGTATGGGTCTTCATTGGCACCAGTTTGGCGGCAGACTGGCAACTATTCAGGGAACCCTCCATAGCAGGCCGGCAGGTTGCGGGGTAATTTAACAATTTGAGCCTGTGATTTAACGGATTGGCGGGTCTTGGTCTGTCCTGGAGGGTTTGATCCGCCTTCAGGGAGCTGGGGTTTGACTCTTGGGTTTTCAATACAAGTATTGAAATGTCATTCATGACATTGTGTCTTATTTTAGATACCTTGGTATCATTCATGATTACAATCCATTGCACACATTGCATGAGTGATTTTTTTACGTAGTGAGTTGCCATTGTGTTTTGTTTTTGGTTTGCGTTTTGACTTACTATGCCTGAGTGTATTTTGTAACCAATTTACATAGCAAACATATGTATATCAAGTGACAACTAAACTATTTTTGTTTGTGATTAAAGGCATTTTATATTGTGTTCAATTACTTTTATTTGTATTCTGAGTTGATTATGCTTAGCACCATAGCTGTGAAAATTACTGTAAAAATGTTCCTGTGTTAAATTAAGAATCAATTCTTTCTTTATTTTAAAAGAAAGTGTTTTCCTACAACTTTTTAATTATCTTGAAACAGGTAAAAGTGAATGCTTTGTATCAAAGTAAAAACCAATCATCTATTTATTGTAAAATAAATTGTTCTTAATTTAACCTTATTAATAAATCATCTGTTTTATTAATTATGTTGTATTAAAAATATGAGCTGCACTGTTGTTATAAAAATATCTAGATGAATCTTCACAGGCAATAAATATATATTTAATAATGGGTATAAGATTGATGAAAGAATACCTGATAAAGCTGGAAGTGGTTATGCTTGATGTAAAATGAAAATAAATTAATACATATCTGATTGCCAAGAGGTGATCAAGTAGTTGTATGAGAGCAGTGAGCCTAATTTCTAGATCTCTTAGATTGAGACTTAGATTGGCTAGACCTATCATCTTTTCTTTTTGTCTGAGAAGAAGCTCCCTGAGATTCACTTCCTCCCATTGTTTTGCTATCTTGTTGAGTCAGTTTTCTTGGCAGATATTTAAAAGGCTGTCCAGCAAATGAACTAGAGTAATTGAGTATACAATGCAGAGATAAAAAAAACTTACTTGGCAGCAGGCTTTGGATCTTGCATAAAATAAGGGTGTTGAAGAGCTTCCATGGCAGTTAAACGCTTTTTAGGATCATATATAAGTAACTTCTGTAGAAGATCAAATGCTGCATCACTTTTTACATGACAAGCATTGAACAATGAGCTCAAATTATTGTAATGACTAAAAAAATTAGAGACTAAACTTATATAATAAAACCTTTTTAAAGAGTGTAAGCATGAATAGTCAGGCATTAGATCAATATCAGGCCAATCTTCTTCTAAATAGATATCAGTAGTAAAAATATGATTAGTATACTTGTAGGGTTTCCAAGTACTTCAATAATTTTTGTCATCTGATTTTTCTGGAATGGAAGTGTCTTCTTTTCCATACGGAGTTCTTCGCCTTTAAACATAGGCTTCCCGGTCAAAAGCTCACCTAAAATACATCCTACAGACCACATATCTAATAAATTAGCTTATAAAATATAAAAAGCAAACCAATGGCCTTTGTGTAGTGCTTAGATCCCAAGATGAGCTCTGGAGCACGATACCAGATAGTAACAACAACTTTATCACTGTTGTAAAGTGGCTGGATAGGTCTGAAGAATGACCTTGCTAAGCCCAAATCACCAACTTTAACAACTCCATCAGAGGTCACAAGAACATTAGCGGGCTTTAAATCTCTATGCAGAACCCAGTTCTCATGTAGATAAGAAACACCGTTGATAAGCTGCCACATGAATGATTTAATGGTAAACTCAGGTATTGGCTTCTTTTCAGTATAGTTGTGATGCTGAATGATTTGCTAGCTTTTTATTGATACTTTATTTAATAATGAATATTACCTGAAAAATCATGCTCAGCATATTTAAATACCATGTATATTGACCGGTCCTGAAGGATGACTTCTTCCAGGCAAATAATATTTTCATGATTCAATTCACTACAAAGCTGAACAAAAAATTAAAAGCAAATTAGAAAGAGATTTACCCCTATTTCTCTGCAGGCAGACTGTGATATACCTGAGTGCTTTGCTGCTTCACCTTCTTTTTCAGGCTTGAATTTTTTTATGGCAAATACAGTTTTGTCATTTCTAGAAAAAATATATAAATAAGGAGTTGAGCAATTTGGTACTTGTTCTTTAAAACTGCTTTATAAACTCGTCCATAAGTCCCAGAGGATATAAAACCTAGGATTTCATATTTGTCAAAAACACGGATTCTACTTTCATCAAATCGTTTTTTGTACTGCCCAACTAAATCTTTGTCAATCACAAAAGGACTCATCTCCTTTGGTTGCTTTGAGTGAGAATTCATGGTGTTCTAAGTCCAGTTGCTTCTCGGAATCAGCTTATGTTAACAAAAAAATAAAAGCTTGATAATGATTTAGAAACTTTTGGTATAAACACATTCACAAAGCAATAATGCTGATTGAAACCCATCATTCTCTTGGCCAACCAAATGCAAGTTTTCAAAGCTTTCTAAACACAGTCACTGATATCCTTACACAATTTCTGGGTTTCTTGGCTGGCCTCTTAGCATAATTGGTATTTTAAAAACAATTGACAGGCCTCTTAGCAATTTTAAACATGATAACGTCACCCTTCTAAACTATATCGTATTTCGAGCTCAAATTGTACTGCTTAAATAAAAGTCACTTTAAATTGTTAATTTAGATTTGTTATTGGATTCCAGCTTAAGCTAGATAATTTGTCATGTCGCTTTGCGACCTCGTTTTTGACAAAATTGGAGCCCTAAGCTAGATAATTTGAAATTCATTCTTGATTACTTACCAATTGTCAAATACAAAACAGCTTTAGCTATTCAATATCAAAATAAAACAGTTTTTTTCTAATCTAGAACAAGCGTTTGGTTTTTTTAAAATTATTTTCGAAGTTTATTTTTCACTTTATCAAGTATTCATATAATACTACCTTTCAAAAAATGCAAGAGATTAAGATAATAAACAAAGTCAACGTGTCTAAGCTTGTTGATATGATGACTCCAGAAACCATGCTTGATCTTTCTTCTAAGGCTTTTTATTATGCTAGTAAATCACTTGCACAGATACCAGAGCGTCTATGTTTATCGTCGCCTGAACACAAACTACTTGTAATGCCATCTTTGATTACAAGGCAAGGTGAAATTGTCAAGCTTGTGGGTATACCACTTTCTTCAAATGGACTTTCCTCATCTTCGGTTGTTTTATCTCCAACTACGGGATCTCTAGAATTTGTATTGAATTCTGAGGCAATCACAGCTATCAGGACTGCTTCCGGCTCTGCTTTAATAACCAAAGCCATAAACTTGGACTCTCCAAAAGTGTTGCTTATTTTTGGTTCTGGGCTTCAAGCATATTGGCACATCAAAATCTTACTCAAAGTTCTTCCTAGCATCGATAAAGTGATTATTTTTAGTCGCTCATCAGCCTCAGCCGAACGTCTTGTTCTCTCTATCAAGCCTGAATTCGCGACCACGTGTTTTTCTTTTGGACAGCTTGGAGATCTCGGTCAGTCCGATAAAACTTCTTCAGAGTTAAAGTCTACGTTCAATATGGCAGACATTATATGTTCATGTACGCCATCTAAAATTCCCTTTATTTATGGTTCTTTACTCAAAGAAGGTGTTCATATGAACTGTATCGGATCATATACTCCTGATATGCAGGAATTCGACTTGGAAACTGTCAAGAATTCAACAATATTTGTCGATTCTGTAAAAATGGTCCTCAAAGAAGCTGGCGAAATTATACACGCTAAGGAAAGCATACCCTCTCTTGAACTATTAGAATTGGGTCACTTCGTTGCTATCCAGAATTCGGACCAAAAGGAAAGCTTCACCTTGGATACTGATAGAATCCAGGAAGCAATCCGAAGAAAGGGGCGTAAATTCACTTTATTTAAAAGTGTCGGAATCGCCACCCAGGATCTTACACTTACTTGTCAGATCTGCACCATGGCTGAACAGCACAATCTCTACGACAAGGTCTTGTTTTAGCTCTCATTATAAAGGACAAGGGATTTAATTTTATTTTGCTGTCATTCTCTAATTGAATTATAGGTGTACAATTTATTGGTCCATTTCGATATTATATAATTTTGCGTCTTTTACTAGTTTAAATAAGTTGTTAGTTTAAACTTGTATGTATGGTGCTAAAATTCTTCAGTTCTAAAATGACTTGCAACTATAAGCTCAAAATGACAGCATATTTCTTACAAAAGGTTAAATAAATCTTACTTAAAATAGTATTTGAGTTGAAACTTTTTTATGGGTGTAAAGGAGTTTAAGCGTTTTCATGCGTCAATTGAATTGTTATTATGAGCTATATTTGTACTTACAACTGTTTCAAATGATGGTCATCTTGAAACTCAACACTTTAACATCATCTATCTCAAAAGGTGACGAACTTGAAATACATATAAACCTACATCCTGAAACCCCCACTCTCAAATTCAGCTATCTCAAGCCTGCTATTAACACAACATCTTTGATTACTTCCTCTCGGGAAAGTAATACCCTGAGTGATTCCCCACCATATCATTAAATTGATGGCACTTTTATCAATTGCCCATCTAATACAGGGATCAAACCTTCCAAGTCCTAAATAGAACATTACTAGGACAAACCCTATGACTGCCATGACATACATGGATAGCATGTGACTTCTTATGATACTATATAATCCTCTAAACTCTTATCAATAAAGTATCATTCTCTTCTTAATTTTGCCCCTTTATCTTGTTTATTATACTTCTTAGAAGTATATTCACGACAGTGGTAGCACAGGTAAGTTATCCACACCTACACAACTCAAAGAAAAAAATCCTCAAAAGAAAAGAACCCAGAATATGACACTCCTCACCGGTTGGAGAAGATATGAAGAAGGTCAGTTGTCTGTACGGGGTACACTGTCTTCAACAATATATTTGTACCAACCAAACAATATAACTTTCTCAGCACGCAAGGAGTCCTGACCCCGCCTTCAATCCCTGATGTACCCAAAATATCCAACATTGTATTTCAACATCTTTGTTCAACAGAAATTGGAACATTCTTAGGACTACATTGTGAAAATGCCAACCTCTGAATTCAAATTTCACAAAACAAGCTCACAGAAGTGGACTAAGCTCAAAGACTCTGGACAAGTGAATATGTCTTATGAGTTACCAGGGCTGCCTCACGCTTTGTGGGTGACTGGTTCAAACAACATCCTGATCATAATGAAGACTGGGACATGTTCAATAACGCCTTTTTGAAAAAAATTGCTATAAAAGACTCTGATGTTGTGATCATGACAGAACTCAGAACCTTTAAAATGACAGGAACCATTAATGTGACAGAAATGATCAGATAGTAAGAAGCAGTCTCCATGTGGTGGTAAATCACCACCCAAATCCACATAGAGTTGATGATTAATCACTAACAAAGCTTCAGATAATGTTTGGTGAAATTTCCAAAAGATACACTAGGATTAAGCAAAATAATTAATCCTAACCAAAAAAGTCCTAGATAAATTGCCTGGAAGAGAATCAAGGTGTCCTCAGCATAGAATTCTTGACCTTGAGATAGAGCAAGTGTCTCAGCTTTGGATACAGTAGGAAAAACTCCAAGATTCTGTGGCATTGGATTAACATTAGAAAGAGACAACAACAAAGTACTGACAGCAGGACCCCATCTTCTGGTAATAATGCAACTGAGAATCAAATTATAAGGAATGTAGCGCAGCAGACCAACTACAAGATGTATGATAAAATAAAGTTAGACCAGGAGATTATTGATTTTATTTGAGTAAAAATTTTAGGAAGGACTCAACTTTTAAGAGCTGAACAGTGAAAATTTTCTCATGTATATCAAAATTTGACTAAGTAATACCACCTGAATCCATGGCTCTTATACTGTCTGCATCATCTAAAAAGTACCTGGTCCAGTATGCAAAAAAACCCTTGAGTGACTAATTTCTGTTGGCCGTTCTGATAAATGAGATTGTATTGAGTGACTCTCAGATTACGTTGAATTAATCAGTGTCAGCTTGCAAGGGGGAATCAAATCCAAATGGCAAACTGGAGCAACAGTAACCCATTTTCAATCAACTGTTTGATTTAAATCTGTCAAATCAGTTAATTTGGGTAATGGCTTTCTAACTTGGGCAAATAATTCCTGGCATTATGAAATCTACTGTGACAGTTACTGCCACTCCAGTTCTCCATTTGGATTCAATTCCCCCTTGCAAGTTGACCCTGATAAATAGACGTAATCTGAGAGTCACTCAATACAATCTCATTTATCAGAACGGCCAACAGAAATTAGTCACTCAAGGGTTTTTTTGTATACTGGACCAGGTACTTTTTAGATGATGCAGACAGTATAAGAGCCATGGATTCAGGTGGTATTACTTAGTCAAAACTTGGTACATATTGGAAAATTTTCACAGTTTAACTCTTAAGAGTTTAGTCCTCTCTAAAATTTACTCAAATAAACCAAATATTCTCCTGGTCTAACTTTATTTTATAATGCATTCCATAGTCAGCCTACTCTGCTACATCCCATATAACTTGATCTTAAGTCAAAATATTACTGGAAAATGGAGACCTGCTGTTGGTACTTTGTTGTTGGCGCCTCCCAATGTTACTCTCACAGCCTAGAATTTAGGTGTCTTTCCTGCAGAATCAGAACCAGAGAGAGTTGTTCCTTCTCAATGTCCCAAGTTTTACGCAGAAGATACCTTGATTCTCTCCCAGGCCATTTAGCTAGGACTTTTTTTGGTTAGGATTAATCATTTTGCTTGATCTTAGTATATCTTTTGAAAATTTTACAAAACAGTACTTGAAGATTTGTTGGTGGTTAATCATCAACTTCATGTGGATTTGGGTGGTGATTCCCCACCACATGAAGACTGCTTCTTACTATCCATCAATTTCTGTCACAACAGCATTGAAGAGACATTCACATGGTACTCAACACACTCAAAGACAACCAATTAGTACCCAAGATGTCCAAGTGTTAATTCTTCTTGACCAAACTCACATTTCTAGGTCATATTTTAGTAAAGATGGGATTAAACCTGACCAGGAAAAGGTAAGAGTCATCACAGATATGCCAGCACCATGTAAAAAGAGTAAACTTTGGACGTTCTTGGGAATGGTTATATATGTCAGGAGGTTCATCCCAGATTGGGGAGCTCTAACTGCCCCCTGTCTGTGATCACTGGCAAAAAAACAAAATTTGTATGTGCATCACTAAGAGAGCAGCACTTTTGACAACTAAAAGACTGAATGTTTACCACCTGTTGTGATTCAGGTATGGTGTATGAGTACGGTGATTGCTTAACTCAAATACAACCTTAGTTATTACTAAAGATTAAGTCAAGATATATATCTAGCCTAATGTGTATAATAAAGTATAAGTTATGTAAATTCAATCCTTTATTTAAAGTCAAGAAGAGAGTTATATAGTAATTGAGGGATTAATGGGAGCCACTGAGCGCCAGGATTCTCTGTTCTTCAGCCAGGTTTATCTATCACTTAGCCCATTATTAACCTAATGATTAGATGATCATTAGTTAATATAACTTTGGAGTGCAACTTAGTTGATCAGTTGAACTGGTTATCATCCAGTACAAGAGTACCATTATTCTATTGTTCACTGAGCTTAATGGATCAGTTAGTTGTTACAGTGAAGGCTAGTTTACATCCAATCACTTCACAACATTTTCCTCCTACTAAACTAGACATTACTGTAAAAGTCTAACACCTCTTTCAGTATGGTGAACCAACTAAAAAGGAACAGAAAGCCAGCTGTATGCTACACAGATGTTCCAAAACCAGGAACCAGTAAGGCTTAAAGGGGGATAACCAAAATTCCTGTTGATAATATACTGGTTCACTCACATGTGCTGGTCTCAGAGGAGACTGATTTCACCAAAATTTTAGGCAGTGAAATAGAAGCAGCTCTTCACAGCTCCTCTAGTACAGTCTCATATAAACCAAGCACCCCATCAAGTAACTCTATAGTGCAAGACTCCGGTATGCCTACCTCTTTGCAACTTTCCACTATTGCCATGAAGAGGAACTGTATTAGCAAGAGCAAAACTCCTATACCTGTGTCCACTAGTAGATCCAATGAACCTAACCCAAGCTTGACCAATCTCCTTTGAGAGTTGAACAAGGATAAAGTAGACCATTATACCAGAATAATACAAGATGATAGTCAAGGTTCTTATATTGGAATGGCTGCAATCCTTTGTTGGGAAAAGATTCATACTCTGCATTTCCATGGGCTGGTAGTTATGTGGTTGACACTTATGTTAGCTCTGGAGAACCCTTACATGATTTCCACAAAAAAGCTCAAAGTAGGGAATAACATTCACTAGCGTATACCCAGGGTAAAGCTCATAAGATATGCCCAGTTGTGCCTTCAAGACTTCTCCTTTGACAGTTTATACTTAACAGACAATCAGATATCTTGTGCCCTTGAACTTCTTGAGCTAGTTTTTACTGCATGGTTTGATCCTAGGTCTGCTATTGGCCCTGTGCCCTTGTGGCATGGTTCCAATAGTCACAAATATTGCTTGCAATGAGCTATGAGTACTACCCTGGACCTTCTCAGTTATAATTGAGCAGGAAGCAGTCAGTCCATGACACTAGTTGGAAACTTAGTGCTTAGTGGCTCCAAAGTTGTTTATCATCAGAGGCTGCACCATATGCCCGAGTATATTGAGTGGCTTCTTGGAGTCATGTACTCTGTAGGAGGTAAGACACCAGAGGAATATGCCCAGAGAGAGAGTCTTCTCTGGGAATGCTTCTTGCTTGGACTTGTGTTCCCTTATTCTATTGGCATAAACCGTGTCAATTTTCTTCCTGTAGATGAGTCTTATTTTCTTCCTTTTGCATTCTGTTGGCTGCCTAGTGTCTGGTTAATCTACGCAGCAGTTGCCAAGGTCCTCATTCAATTGCGTCTGGGGCTGGAGGCAGTAGCAACTTAATAAAGCACTGATTTGCCTGACCCATCATATTCTTCTTCACTATAAGCCTTATCTCTTTCTTGATGCAAGTAGGATAACAACCCATGGACTATTTTCATTAGGTTTTTCTTTTTCTAACTTGTTATTCATAAAGGGGTTTATGCTTGACCACTTGGAGCCTTGCACATATATTGCACATGGACTTGAGTGATCAGTTGGCCTGTTTTCAAATCCTTGAGAGTGTAGATATCTACTCCCATTTTCTGGACTATTTTGACCGGGCCTTGCCATAGTGAGGCAAGTTTGATTTTGCAACCGTACCATTGGTTGCTGTAGAAGTGTACCAAGCTTCCTATCTTGTATGCAGGGAGGGCTGGCCAAGTTTTTACCGCATGGTCTATATCTTTCTCCTTTGTTGCCAAATTGGTAGAGTATGCCTCAGACTGTACTATAAATTCAGAACCTAAACGTAAAAATATGGGATTTTCAAATCCTTGGTCCAAATTTTGAATCACTTTTGCAGGATAGCCTTTTTTTAATTAAATTGAATTCTTTGTATTTTTATTTGAATTTTTAAAAATGCAAGAACTCATAGACACTTTGCAAAGTTCAAGTTGAACTGCATATTTCCAATGGACAAAATGAATTAACTGGAATCAGATTTGAAGTGTTCAAATCCATCAACCATTTTCATTAAGTTTACTATGTTTTTTGAAATTGCAGGATTGTCAAATCCAAGAACCAAATTTCAAATCACTTTTGAATGCCACTAGTAAACTCAGATATTAATTGCGGGAACTGGAATCAAAATTGAATGTAAAGTAAGAAACTAGGACAAATCAACCCAAATCAAGAAGCTCCACTCTGGATAAAATCAAATGGAAAATACAATCTCAACAATCATGTTTAGACATGAAATTAAGTGAAATGTAAAATTTTCTAAACTGGAAATGATGCAATATTCTGCACTCTAAATCACTAATATAGCAACCATAAACCCATATAATGATTTATGAGCTACTCTCCTGATGACGCAGAAATTTTTTAAAATTTTTTTGGCCCCCGGCGTAGCCAAGGGGCCAACAAAATTTGTTTCAAGGAAGGAAAGAGGGGAAAAGATAAACCATCAGTTTATTATCCTATGTATTTATGTACTGCTATTAAGGATACTTGATTACAGTAGATTTCAGAAAATACTAATAATAAAATAGAATTATATATTACAATCTGTTTTTACCATGTTTCCTTTTCCTTGGTGTGTTGATAGTTCATTTGCTGTTGATAAGGTGTTTGCATTTAATTGGATGGTTTCACCTCCAGTTGCCTTGGCAATAGGAAATCAAGCCGCCTCCGCGACCACAGTTGGTCTTGGTGAGGCGGCTTGATTTCCTATTGCCAAGGCAACTGGAGGTGAAACCATCCAATTAAATGCAAACACCTTATCAACAGCAAATGAACTATCAACACACCAAGGAAAAGGCAACATGTTAAAAACAGATTGTAATATATAATTCTATTTTATTATTAGCGTTTTTTAAAATTTACTGTAATCAAGCATCTAAATTTTAGCCGTCCTAAAATAGAATAGGGTGATTTTTGAGAATGCCTATGATTCATAAAAGAATCAGCACAAATCCACTCTAGATCCTTTAGCATCCTTTTTGAGACATCCATAAATTATATTTATTTTAAATTCCTTGCAATTATTATTTGAAGCTTGGTTCTTGGATTTGACAATCCTGCAATTTCAGATTTGTTAATTTTACTTGATGTCTATGATTTGTTTGAAATACAGGAAATTTCAAATTGTACATTAGAATCCCGCATTTCTGATTTATGTATCCTGCATTTGTTTGCTGAGTTTTGTCTTTTGTTAGTTGAGTTATCTACTCAAGAGATTTGAAATTTTCCAATTTAAATAAATCAAAAAAGTCAAATTAAATGTTTGATTTTATTAAATATTTTATTTTTCACTCAGCTGAGTTGCCTGCAAAAGTGATTTGAAATTTGGACCAAGGATTTGACAATCCCGCATTTTTATGTTTAGGTTCTGAATTTACAGTAGCTTAATTAAAGTTTGTGCTAATTTCTTGAGATAAGCGTCAGGAGTGAGAGGATAATTGGTTTTAACTAAACTGTAGAGATGTGGGGGAATACTTGGTTGTCAACCTTAAAAAAGCTGGAAAGGGCTTTTTCCTGTGGCCCTGTGGAATCCTATGTTGTAAGCAAAAGTAGCCGCCAGAAGATAAGTATCCCATTCCGTTTTGTGGAGATGGCTCAGCTTCCTTAAGATCTGTACAAGACTTCCGTTTGTTCTTTCTTTCATTCCATTTGTTTGAGGATGATATGGTGTTGACAGGGTACCAAAAATACCCATAAGTTTGTTCAGCCTTGGTATCATATATCCTGTGAAGTTTGTCACATTATCTGTTAGCAATGTCTGTGGGCAGCCATGTTTGTAGAGTATGTTCTCTAGAATGAATTTGGCTGTGGTCAGTGCCAACTGATTAGGAATTGCTTTTGTTTCTACCCATTTTGTGAGTTGATCCACGGCTACAATTATAAACTTATTCTTGCTGGCAGTGAGTGGAAGGGGTCCTACTACATCTATAGCAACGGTGTGGAACGCAAAGCCAGGTCAGATTAATTGGTGTTGGTAGTGCAAGACCTTTGGTTACTCTATAGTGCAGTCATGGCAAGCGACCAGGGTTTCCGCTACATCCTAATGTGTTCCTTCCCAGTTGCAATGCTGCTGTAGCAGGTTTAGGGTCTTATGGATATTGCCATGACCCACAGTACAATATGCTGATACTACTGCATCTGTACGTAAGGATGAACAAATTTATGGTAACCACTTTGTGGTGATCCACATGTGTATAGTTTTGCAGGTGAGGGTTGATTTGGCTTCAAATAAAGACGGTATGCTGAAGAGTGACAATGTGTGGTTAGCTGATGATGCTGTGAGCTAGTAGGTAACATAGGAATACTAGGGGTAAGTAAGGTGAGCCTAGTAGGTAACATAGGACTACTAGGGTAAGTAAGGTCTGGCTGGTAGGTAACAAAGGACTACCAGAGGCAGATGTTGCCTCCACCCAGCAGAAGATATTGGCTGCTTTGGGCTATAGTTCTTGACCTAGCAGGGAGCTGTGGCTGCAGAAGGGTGAAGACTGAGATTGTAAACAGGGAACTTTGTCTGTCTGGGGGGGAGAAGGTTTTGGACCCCTGGCGGGTAACATGGGCTACCAGGGAGGGGAGGAGCTCTGAGGGCTCTATGTACCCTGATACGCTTACAGGAGGTTTGTGAGCAAGCATCCTACCTGACAGACTGGTAGGGTGTCCTTGATTATGCCCCTATGGGAGCTTTGGGGGAGAGCCCAAAGTTAGCATTGGAGGGTATAGATTTGCTTGGAGGTGTCACCAAGGCGGTTTGCTTAGGGAAGCAGCTGCAGAACTTGGTGTGATCAGGCCTCTGGGAAGTAGAGCTGATTACTCTGCAACTGAAAGCTCAGACTTAATCACCTGGGTGAGTAAAGACAATGCATAGACATTGATCTATGATTGAATGGCCTAAGTTGAGTGCCACTTGTGAGGGCCCAGTCAAATGCCAGTTCAATGTAGACTCATGCCTGGGTCTACAAGTTCTGGTAATGGGGACTGAGATAAAGAACTAAGGTGGTTCACGGAATTAACAGATAAGACTAGTGAGAGGGACTGTTTGATCACAGTGAAGGCTAGTTGACAGACTATTGATTGATATTGAATTGTGGGAACCAAGATGGTTCATTGTGCAGAGGGAGCTAAAAAGGTTCCTAGTGAGGATTTGGTGAGGTACTGGTTGAGGATAAGCTGAAGGACAAGAAGATTATGATGCAGGACTAGCTGATCATGATGCAGGTTGGCCAAAGGACCAGAAGATTGTGTTGCAGGAATGGCCAGAGGACTGATGAAGCTAATGGACTGATGAAAGGTTAGCTGAAGAGCTAAGAGGATGTGAGTGCAGGACCAGGAGATAACCTGAAGGAACTAGCCAGACTGGATATAGAGGCTGGAAGAGCTGATTTTAGTGTCTTTTAAGAGGAAAATGGATAAAAAGTAAGCAGTTAAATAATAATTAAATATTGACTGATTATGATTAAAAAAGGATTAAATATCATATAATTAAAAAAGAAAGAGGAGGAAAAATGATCTACAGTGTGTTAAAACTGTAAATTTATTAAAAGGATAATTGAGTAAGAAGGGAGCCAGAAAGAGGCCAGAAATAGGACAGAGAAACTGTAAGGGCAAAAGAGCAAATTTTGCCAAGAATGACTAGAAGAGGCGAGAGGACAAGCAGCAAGCAGGTTTCAAAGTTGCAAAACGTTAAGAAAAACACAGAGAAACATGGAGAAACATTGTAAAATCAAGGGGTCAAAATTTGCCTAAGTAAAGCATATGTGGAAGTGCTCAAGATTTGCTGGGGAAACGTGACAGGAATCACAGCAAAACTGTTTGAAACGCAGAGCAGTTGTTTACCTGGAGCAGGACAGCCTCAGGTTTGAACCAGGGTCAAGAGCAAGTCATCCAGGGAAACCTTTTTGGCAAAACCATTGAATTAAGGCGTATGATTGGCTGCAAGCCAAAGTCTGTTTGATCAGTGTTTTGAGGGCTTTAACTTAAGAGTTAGAGCCTAAAAAATGTGGAGCAGAAGCAGAAAATACAGGGCTTTCATTGGCTGAAGTAAGTTTTAAAGTTTAATATATTGTAGAGGAAGAGAAACAGGATAGTTTAAGCTCTTGAGAAACCAGAGTTCTAAGAGAGGTTTTTGGTCTGAAACAAGGAGGCTATAAAAGGGGGAGCTATCTGAGACTCTTAAGGGACTGGATAAAGTGGATTACAAAGGCCACAAGAGCTACAGAAGGGGCCAGAGACCAAAAAAAGGAAGCCTGAGCTGGAGCAGACTGCAGAAGCCCAGGACCAAATTGCAGGAGCCAAGACAAAGGAGCAGAAGCCCAGGACCAAATCAGGAGCTCAAGCCAGGGCGGAGCACAAGACCAGTACGGAGCCCAAGACAAAGGAGCAGAAGCCAAAGACCAAGTACAAGGAGTCCAAGAGATTGTTGAAGGACTCCAAGTATTGGCACAAACCCTCATTGTTCCCTATACCAAGGCCATATATCAGAAGGTTTCTAAGGGGATCTTCCTTCTGATTGTGAATAAAAATCCTATTACAGACACCTACCCAAATTTTCTGTGATAAAAGGATATAAGCTCTATAAGTAAATTACCCCACATCTTCTACCCTAGCCCAGGAGGAGGAAGAATCCTATTGTCTAGGTTGCAGAAAGTTTGCCTCTAGTAAGTCTGCCCAGGAGGAGTGGGAAAAGGTGACTAGGCATATTGAAATGACAGATAGGGGAAGGGATTTTATCAGGGAAGAGTTTTCTAGACTATTACAGGATTGGTATCAGCCTACAGAAGGGCTAGCTCTTGCTGAAGTACAAGTGTATGGTGGAGATGCTTGCCTGGTAATTGGGAAGGTACTGGAAGAGTTTTCTCTTATGCATTCCAAGTATAAGCTCCTAACCAAACACTCACCACTGTTGGAAAATGACAACTCCTCCAAGCCGGTCCCTGGCTATGACCCAAGACACACTTTGGGGACTGGTGACCAGGAATCCCACACACTTCCCTTTATACAACTTAAAAAGCTGATTATCCTTGACACAAGTGTCCACTGCAAGAGCCTTCAGAATTTTCTGAATCTTGAGCGGCTCCTTCTCCCACATAGAAGGTTTTGACATCAACTTATCATAGAGTTTGTCTGCCGCAGAGGAAACCAGTGCAATGGTAGGGAGTCGTGAAAGGCAATCTGCATTCTGGTGCATAGCGCCCGTGTAATGGATTATCTTATAGGCATAAGCCTGTAGCTTAATAGCCCATTGTGCTAGTTGTCCTTTAGGGCCCTTCAGGGTTTTCAACCATTTAAGTGAGGCATGATCTGTTACCACTGTAAAGTGTACTCCATGGAGGTATACTCTGAATTGTTGACAGGCATAGATAACTGCCAGGCATTCCCTCTCAGTGACTGTGTAATTCTGTTCATGGATATTAAGTGTATGGGAACAATATCCTACAGGGTGGTCTTGATCATCATTGTCTAACTGAGAAAGGACTGCACCAATTGCTGTCAAGCTAGAGCCTGTGTGTACAATGAAAGGTCAATCAAAGTTGGGGTATGCCAGTACTGGCTCCAATACCAATGTAGCCTTCAGGTCCTCAAAGGCTTGCTGGCATCCTGGTGTCCTGGTGTCCATGAAAATTCAACTTCATTCTTCAACAAGTGAAAAAGTGGACCTCTTAGTCCTGCAAAGTTTGGGATAAACCTTCTGTAGTAACCAATCATTCCTAAGAGCACCTGAACATCTCTTTTGTTGGACGGTGTTTGCATGTGTATGACAGCTTTGACTTTAGCAGGGGCAGGCTGTAAGCCATCCTTGCTGATAATATAACCAAGGATTTAAATGTTTTTAAAGAAGTTACATTTTCTTGGTTTCAGCTTGAGGTTAGCCACAATAAGTTGTTGGAATACTGCCTCTAAATGTTCCAAATGTTGGTCAAACGTTTGTGAAAAGACATTGATGTTGTTGAGTTAAACAAGTACACAAGTTAGCTTAAGGTCTCCCATCACAGAATTCATGGCTTGTTGGAAAGTTTCAGGGGCATTTGTAAGTCCTTGTGGCATCCTAGTTGGCTGAAAAACGCCTTGTTCTGTAATAATAGCATATTTTTCCTGATCTGTCTTTGGAAGGTCAATCTGCCAGTAGCCACTGATCAGATCCATTGCACTGAAGTACTTTGTGCCTCCTAACTTATCCAGTGTATTGTCAATGCAAGGCAACAGGTAAGAATCCTTTTTTGTGACTGAGTTCAACTTGCAATAATCCATTACCACACAATTTGACCTGTCCTTTTTCTTTACAATCAACAGTGGTGAAGACCAAGGACTCTTGCTGGGAACCAAAAGACCGGCTGTGAGTAGTTTCTTTAACTCTTCATTGACAATGGCTTGGTTGGCCAAACTGTGTCTTTTTGGTCTTGAGCGTATAGGGGCAGTCCCTTGCATATCCAATACATGTTCAACTCCCAGAGCTTTTCCTAGGTCATGATTGTTCTCTGCAAAGACGTTCTTATATTTCTCAAAAAGGCGTATAGCTTGGTCTCTCTGATCTTCTGTCAGACCATTTAAAGAGTTGCGCAGATTTAGTGATAGAAGACTTGGCTGATTGCACAGCAGCACAAACTTGCTGAATTCACTAAATAGGATGACATCTGTGAGGCTAGAGTTTTCTTCCAACGTCATATAGCCCAAAAACTGATGTTTCTTCACCTTCAGCACTTTATCAGAAAGATTTTCCAAGAGTGCTATGATCTCATGTGAGGATGGCATGATAATACCAGGTAGAATCCATGGTTCTAGTTGCAAACCATTGTGGATCCTGAATACTTCACCGTGCATCCCTTTTGGAAAGCTGAGGCTCAGGCCTGTATTGTGAATTTCTTGGGATCCACTTGGAATGGAGAATTTGCTAGAAAAATACAAAGGAATCCCTTTATACTCCTTGGTAGCTAGCGGCAATACCTTAATTTTGCGCTGCTGCAAGGTGTATGCTACTGGCATGTCTCCATTGGCGTATTCCATATTGATATAGTGTACCTTTTTTGTAGGAAGATCTTTTGGTCTGTCACTGTGGTAAAAAATAGGTACAGAGTGGCCCAAAATACTGAAGGTGCTATCCTTATGATTAATAATAGTACCATATGTTGCCATGAAGCTTGTTCCAATCAGAATATCATAACTTTCATTTTGCAGCACTATTGTGGGGGCTGTCACCACCAATTTACAAAAGCATAGTGGTAAGGATGAGTAGGCTCCCAGTGCCTTTGTTCTGTCAGATCCAGCAGTTCCAAATTCCTCACTATAGTCCAAATCCGGTGCAAGTTTCAGCTTCTTGACTAGCCTGGTTGAAACAATGTTCCCAGGGGCTCCAGAGTCCAGAATTGCTCTTACTTGCAGTTTATGAACCACTAGTTCAATTTATGTACAGTCATGTCTTTCTCCATAATGTGGAGAGGTGATTTTTGTAACCTTATGAATATCTAACCCTTTAAACTGGGCAAGAAATGATTCCAGCGCAGTTGTTAATTTGGGCTTTAGAGATTTTAAGATATCCAAGTTTGTGGAGACTTGCACAGACCTCAGTAGTTGAGACAAATTTTTAACACTATCACTTTTGTGGGTGACCTCAGTGTAAGGAATGGTAAGCTTCTCAGCGTAAGGTATAGAGACAGTATCAACAGCTTCTTGGGAAGGTGGGCTTTCCGTACAAATTGCCTGTTTACTGGTGACTGCGTTGACAGCTAAAACTCTGTGAAGCAAGTCTTCATTTATTTCTTCTTTATCAGGCAATTATCTTTCCAGGTAGGTCTCCTGGTCCAGCAGGCAGTCATTGCAATCAGGAATGTTGGGGTCTGGATCAATCAGTAGAGAGGGTTGATTACAACTGGCAGTCAGGGTTTTCTCCTCAACCTGGCTGCTTAGCAGTTTTTTGCATTCTCCTTATCTTCTTCTTGATCCTTGTCTTCCTCTACTGGCTTGTCCTCTTTGATGTCTTCCTAGCCCAAGTGCCAGAAACTAGTCTTGGGTTGATTGCAATCCTGAGAAAGATGTCTTAATTGCCCGCACTTGTAACATGTGTGAGTGATTGTAGTACTGTTGGTTGAAGATGTTGCAACAGTTGTTGATTTTTCAAGGGATTCTTCTCCCAAGTCTTACCTTTGGGTTCACTAGAAGAGAAGGAGGTGGATTTCTTATAGTCTGGGAAAGGAATCTTGAACTTCTCTTTGAAAGATCCCAAGTGACACATGAGTTCAGGTACCATTCTTGCGCCATAGATTCCAGACTTTAGAGCAATGGAGAGCTCTCTGTTAGGACATACATAGCTAAGAAGGGCTCCTTTTACATCAACAAAAGTAGCTGCACCCATCAACACTAAAGTCTGTGCTTCCAGGTAGAAGCGCTCATAGAAATCCATTAGGCTTTCCCCCTTCTTAATTTTCCCTTCTTTGAACTCCATTTTGTGGCAAAACAGAGCTTCCTCACTACCAAATTCTGCAATCAAGGCCCTGGACAAGTTCTTGTAGGTCCATCCTTGCTCAGGTAGTCTTGGCATTATTATAGTTTGCGTTTCTGAACCCAGACAGTTGAAAATGGCAGCATTCTTCATGGCTTTTTCTGCTCCATACATGGAGTTATTATACAGACAGAGAGACATATGAACGTTTGCCTTTTTGTCAAACTTTGGTAGATTGGTCAGATTAAAATTCTGGATCACCAAGGAGGTGCTAAATTTATAACTTCTTCTGGGCGGAGGCAAGGTATTCCTCTGGTTCAAGGCGCAGAATTGTGCTTTGGAGCCTGCATCCCTAGCATTGTGACTGGTCCTGGAAGTTGAAGCTGCTACACCAGGAAGGGGAGTCTTGCTGCTATCAAGTACCGGCTCTGCCATATGGACCTTCCTCATTGTCCAGCCTATATTGTCTTTGTTGCTTTTGTAACTATGGAAAGAGCAATGGTCCTCTGATATGGCCTGGCTGGTGGTGGATAGGACGCTTTGGCTTCTTCTGGTAGTAGCCTGTGGTCCTGACTCTATTACAGTCTGGCCTACGTGTACCTGAAGTAGTTGTTCTACTTGGCCTTGTAGCAACAGAATATCACTATGTTGCAATTGTACTTCTTGGTTCAGATCTTTAATAGTACAGTTGGCCATGTGCAATTTGCCTTCAAGTTTCTTGATGCGCAAAACTTTCTTATCAAACAGCACGTTGTTCTTTTCCTGCATAGCCCAATGGTTGTTCCTTAATCTTTCCAGGTTATCATGATTCTCTTCTGTGCGGTCATGATTATGTTCAATCAGTTTTGCCAGCTTTGAGAATTCCATATAAAAGTGACTACAATCAGCAAGGGATTGGCAAAGGCCTTTGTCAATCTTGCTGGCATGTGCAGATAGCTCACTCCATGTCCTGTTGGACTATGATAGTGGCTTCTTTATTGGGTTTGGTGAAAAGCCCATCATTGATCATTCTTACAGAGCAACAGAGCAACTACACTTCACTGCATAGGAAGCAGAAAGTGGCTTCTGCTCCTTTGACATGGTGACCGTGCCAAGCCATTTATTGTCCAGTCCTTTATGTTCAAGCATTGTTCCAACCATTGTGACCACATAGTTAGTCATTCAATCTTCCAGCTGTGCTTACCAGTTTGCAGTGAAGTTCTGCTGTCCAGCCAAACTATATAATTGATGGCTAATGTTGGACATGGAGCTTAAGAGCTCATTGTACAGTAATCTGAGGAATGCTTGCTGATTGTTAATCAAGTTTCCCTGATGTGAAATAAGAGAAATCTGATGTACCAAGTGGATTCAGTTATGGCGAATTGCCAGGTGTGCAAAGCTGTGGATATATTCCTTTGCTTGTTTGACTTTCTTTGTCTGCAACCAAAGCTGGTTGGGAGTGATCCCTGTAAAATTTCAGAACTTTTCTTTGGCCGTAGTACCATATGATGGTAGTACTGCCAGCTTCTTGTGTGCTTCCCTGTTCTGATATGCACCACGGTCCATACTGCCTATGACCTGCTCCAGCTGCTGCTGAGTGGGTTTGGCATTCCCGTCCATTTCTAGTGGAATTGGGACGTTGAGGTTCAAGGGGGACTGATCCTCAATCTGATGGGGGTGTTGTACGTCAGTCATAAATTGACCAAATGCAACAATTTCATTTGGCAGACCATCCCTTGTTCCAGCAAGGCAATTGATCTCTGTGAAGAGCCCATCAGGGTGGTCCTGAAGATGGCAAAGGAAAGCCTGGAGAAGGTTATCTCTATCTCCTCCCCGCACAAAAGACAAGTCCCCAATAGGGCGGCGGGTACCGTTGGGCTGTTGCATGCTAAAGTGAGCACCAAATGTTGTGATTTGGGTATGGTGTATGAGTACAGTGATTGCTTAACTCAAATACAACCTTAGTTATTACTAAAGATTAGGTTAAGATATATATCTAGCCTAATGCGTATAATAAATTATAAGCTATGCAAATTCAATCCTTTATTTAAAGTCAAGAAGAGAGCTATATAGTAATTGAGGAATTAATGGGAGCCACAGAGCGCCAGGATCCTCTGTTCTGCAGCCAGGTTTATCTATCACTTAGCCCATTATTAGCCTAATGATTGGATGATCATTAGTTAATATAACTTTGGAGTGCAACTTAGTTGATCAGTTGAACTGGTTATCATCCAGTATAAGAGTACCATTGTTCTATTGTTCACTGAGCTTAATGGATCAGTTAGTTGTTACAGTGAAGGCTAGTTTACATCCAATCATTTCACAACACCACCCTTATTGTACAGTACCCTAACTGCAAAGGAATCTATGAATTGGAAATAGATGTCTCTAACTATGCAATAGGAGGAGTACTTAGAATTCAAACTGCAGAAAAGGACTTTCTCTCTGTGGTGTATAAATAAATAAAGCTTTCTGAAGGAGAGAAAAGATATATAATATATGAAAAGGAACTGATAGTCATTGTCTACTGCTTATGAAGCAGTGTTGCTATCTTAAAGGTGCAAAGATATTGAAAGTTCTAACCAGCCAGAATTCACTGGTATTCTTTAAAACACAACAACAGCTATCTAGACAACAAGCTTAATGAATGAGTCTCATACAAAGGTACCCAATTATAATTGAATATAAACCAGGCAAAGAGCTACTTAGTGCAGAGGCCCCATCAATGCTATACCATAAGCATCTACTCTACACTAACAGAGAGGACCCCAATTGGCCCATGTTAATTATGGGAATCTTCAAGAGTGGTTCTCACCTGGTACACCAATGTGCGTTAAAGAGAAAGTCCTTTAGAACAAACATTTGTTCAAAAACATATACAGTATTATACAATACATATTACCAAGCAGTGATATAGTACCATATGTACCATCAACACAATTGATAAAATCAATCCTTTGCTATCATAGAGATCTAAATCACACATTTAGTAGGAATCTGTATGAATACCTTAAGACACACTACTGGTGGCCCAACATTCTGGAAAATATCAGAGAGGTGCTCAAACAATGCAAAGTATGTGAAAAGTGCACACAATCCAAGGCACCCCCCAAATCATTGATGTCAGTGTCAATTACCCAGCCATTCAATGTATGGGCACTGGACATTGTGGGACCCATGCCCAGCAATAAAAAATTCAAAAATTAAGTTATCACATACATCAACTGTGCAACTAGGTGGTCTGTGACAGTTCACATGGAAGCAGTTGTGCAGAAAAGGGCTGATTTGGCCACAATAAAGACTCTATGCTTGGAGTTGGAGAAGTATAGTGGCTTTAGGGAAGATAAATACCTGTTAGGTAACAAAGGGCTACTAGAGGTAGAGAGTGTATCAGCCTAGTATGTAACATGGACTACTAGAGTATGTGATGGTGTCTGAACCTAGAAGGTAACAAGGGCTACTATGGGAAGATAAAGTCCTCATCCAGTAGATAACAATAAACTACTTGGGAGGAATGGCTCTTCAACCTATTAGGTAACAAGGGCTACTGGTTAGAAAGGGTGATACAACCTGGCAGGTAACAAAAGACTTCTGGGGAAGAGAGGAGCTGAGGTAGCTCTACAATCCCTTGGTCACTTGCAGGAGGTCTGTAAGTGGGAGCCTTACCTAACAGATTGGTAAGGTGTCCTCATCTGTGTTTTCCTGGAGGCTTTGGGTAGGTCCTGAAGATATCATTTGAGGGCATGAATATGCTCAGAGGTGTTATCAGGGTAGCTGCTCAGGGAAGCAGCTGAAGAACTTGGTAATGAACAGGTCTCTTGGAAGTAAATTTGGTTACTTTGTGACTGAAAACTCAGGATTAACCACCTGAGCAAGTAAAGATAACTGCAAAGACATGAGGATTGTCTGTGGTTGGATATCCCAAGTGGAGGTCACTTATAGGGGCCCAGTCAAACGCTAGTGTCCTTATAGACTTATTGCCTGAGTCTGAGGTATTAGTAACAGGGACTGTAGTGAGAATGAAACCTAGGTGGTTCATAGTGAGGAATGGAACCTTGGTGGTTTATAGTGAAGATAGAACCTTGATGGTTCATAGTGAGGAATAGAACATAGGTGGCTTATAGCTAAAAGATTGAAAGATCATGGAGCAGACTAGCTGAAGGATGGAAGATCATGGAGAGGACTAGTGAAGGACTGGAATATCTGGAGCAGGACTAGCTGAAGGACTATAAGATCATAGAGGAGGACTAGCTGAAGTACTAGAAGATCATGGAGCAGGACTGGCTGAAGGACTGGAAGATCATGGAGCAGGACTAGATAAAGGACTGGAAGTTGGCTGAGAATAAATAGCAGAAGTGGAAGAAAGAGCAGGAAGAATGAATTTGGACTGTTGAAAATAATATTTCTGAAAAGAAGTAAGTAGGAAAAGAATTAAGGAAAAGATGATAAAAAGAAATGATATAAAAGATAAGAAGAAAGCAGGAGCTAGAGCAGATAGAAACAGAATGGAGAAACTCTAAATGCAAAGGTTGGAGTTTTGCTGAAATGATTAAGAGAGGCAAGAAGCAAGCAATGGGCAAGTTTAAAAGGCCAAAATGTTGAGAAAACGTGGGGAAACTTGGAGAAACATTGAAGAAATTAGGGTTTGAAAATCCCCTAAGTAAAACATAGGTGAAAGCGCTCAAGTTTTCCTGGAGAAACATGCCAGGAATCACGGCAAACCCGTTCAAAACATGGAGCAAGTGTTTATCTGGAGTGAGACAACGCCAGATTCAAACCAGGGTCAAGAGCAAGTCATTTGGGTAAATATTTTGGAAAAACAGCTTAATCTGGGCTTTTGATTGGCTGCAGGTCAAAGCTTGTTTGATCAAGGTTTTAAGGGCTTTAACTGAATAGTTCAAACCTAAAAATGAGGAAATGAACCAGGAAAAGCTGGTTTTTAATTGGCTGAAGTAAGTAAAAAGGGTTAATATATTATAGAGCAGAAAAAACTGGATAGTTTAAGCCTAGAAAACCAAAGTTCTGAGAAGAAAAAGGAACTGAAACAAGGAGCTATAATAGAGGGAGCAGTCTGAGGCTTTTCAGGGATTGGAAACAGTGGATAACAAAAGCCACTAAGACAGAGCAGAGAGCTGGAGACCAAGATAAAGGAGAAGAGGCCTAGGATAAGGAGTAGGAGTTCAAGACTAAGGTGCAGGAGCCCAAGTCCAAGTACAAGGAGTCCAAGAGATTGTTGGAGGACTCCAAGTATTGTCACAAATCAATTATTTCCCTACTCCTGGGCCATATACCAGAAGGTTTATGAGGGGATCTTCCTTTTGAAAGCAAGTAAAAGTAAATTTGACCCGTGCTCATATTTCTAAGTAGCACAGTTAGTCCCTATGAGTGAATTGCTCAACATATTCTACCCTAGCCAAGGGGAGGAGGATGCCTATCTCCAAAGCTGTTGAAGGTTTGCCACTAGTAAACCTTTTCAGGAGGAATGGAAAAAGCTGATTAGACACCTTGAGATGACATATAGGGGAAGGGGATTTATTTGGATTGAGTTTACTAGGCTCTTAAAAGACTGGTACAGGCCCACAGAGTGTCTGGCCCCAGCTGAAGTCCAAGTACATGGAGGGGATGCTTGCCTAGTAATAGGAAAAGTCTTGGAAGGATTTTCCATGATGCAAGCCAAATAAAAACTCCATCTTAGCCAGATGCCCTAACTAGGGAATGACAACCCCTTTTGGATGGTCCCTGGATTTGACCCAGGACATCCCATGGTGACCAAAGAGCTGGAACACCACAGGAATCACTTGGTTATGAGACGCTTGGGATAGCCAAAGCGTGTCACAATCTCCTTGCCAATGAACTGAGTGATGGTGGTGGCAGTGTTATTGGTGGTTGCCCATGCCACTGGCCACTGGGTGAAGTTGTCACAGTAGATTCCATAATGCCAGGAATTATCTGCCCAAGTAAGAAAGATCAAAAAGCTGGAAACCTGTTAAAAAAATTGACTGATTTTATGGATCTAAATCAAACAGTTGATCAAAAATGGGTTACAGCCGCTCCAGTCTGCCAGTTGTATTCATTCCCCCTTTGCAAGCTGATGTTGATAAATTGACGTAATATGAGAGTCACCAGATATGATTTGATTTATCAGCAGGGCCATCAGAAGTTGGTCACACAAGGGTTCTTTGCAAACTGGACTAAGTATTCATTTGACAATGGAGAAGAGATAGGAGCCAAGGATCCAGGTGGTATTGCTTAATCAAATTTTGATATATATTGAATAATTTTCACTGTTTCAACTCTTAAGAGTTGAGTCCTCCCAAAATTTTACTCAATAAAAATCAAATATTCTCTGATCTAACTTTATTCTGAAATGCATCCTGTAGTTGGCCTGCTTTGCTACATGGTAGGACACGCCATTTTGAAAACAGCATCTCAAAAAATGCTATCTCAAATTACGCCATTTCAATTTACGCTAGCTCAATTTATTAGTAAAAACACCATTTTGATTTACGCCATTTTGACTAAGAATAACAAGCTTTAAAATTTTAGATTTTTTTAACTCCAAAAAAACTCCAAATAACCCAACAAATTCAAAAAATATTTCTAGACTTAAAAAAGCCTCAGAATTTCATATCTGCAATAAAAAATGGGGTCAATTAGTAGCAACATAGTTGCATAAAGTCCAAAAGTTAAAATAATCCCAAAAACAACTATTTTCATATATTTTCTTCATACTTTAAAATAAGCATAGAATTGTACCAAATACCAAAAAAGTCAAAGAATGGTAAAATCAAAGGAAATAAGAGAGAAGATAAAGAATAGTTTATTGAGGAAGGAACTCATACATTGGTAGAAAGAGCAACTGAGATAGCTTGGAGATGCTCAAGCTTTCTATCCTTAGGATAGTAGGCAAGGACCACCTTGCTGATTTCAGTATAATTTTTCACTGCCTTGGTCATCTTGGGGGTATCACCCTTGGCCTTCATGCTAGTCTTAAAGAGGCAGACAGAGATGGCTTGTTGGGTCTTGAGATTCACCATTATTTTGTTGAATTTGGGCTTATGAACCCTGACCCTTGTAGCAAACTGGCTATGCCACCCTTCAAGGGAAGAGGTGGTCCTGATTAAACCATATTTTACCTTCTTAAATCATTTCCAGGTGATTGAGTCACCGCTCTTTCTGATGTGGCATGCTTCTTGAAACACTCCAACCCATTGAGTTTCAAAATACTCAATAAAGGGCGCAAAGGCTGCCTGGTTGGCAATAATATATGGGTGATAGAGTAGGGCGTTGTAGAAGGCATTTGTCTCCTCCTTTCTAACCAGAGCAAGGGCAACAAAGCAATTGAAGACATCCTTGGCTTCTTTGGTGCCTTCAGAGTTGATCAGCTCATAAAGGTCAGAGCACTTTTGGAGGCAGCAGCAGAGTGTCTGCCAGAAGTGGAAGTAGCATCCCTGAGAGGAGCTCTTAAAGACTCAAATGAAGGCATTTGCCTGAGTCTGTTCAAAATCCACTACCAGATATTTGTGATAGGGAAGGCTTTTGGGCTGCTTCCTGGTTGGAGTGGCTTCCTCTTCCTGTGACTGGGCCTTCTTCTTGCGCCCTCTGGTCTCCTTGGGCTCCTCTTTGATGGTTGGGAGGATTTTATCCAACTTGGCCTTTAGGATTGTGAGTGCACGGACATATATTTCCTGCTTCTTGTTGGGAAGGAAAAGGAAGACCAGAGGAAGAACTATATTACCAACCTGCCCATGGATATTCTAAAGCTTGCTGAAGGGCTTTGGGCAGGTTGAGAAAGTGCCATCTGCAAGCCAGGTCTTGCATTTCAGCAGGCTGTGCAGATCCTGGCTTGTGGTAAAGCAGATAATATGCTCAGGGGCATGTTGACCATAATTGTGAAGAAGGAATCTCTCCTCATGGTGGGATAATTTTTGTTTCTTAAAAAGTATCAATTGATCAATGGAGCTTGCACTGATGCCTTCAGTGCTCAGAGCATATCTGTGATCAGTGAGATATTTCTGTAGTTTTGAGGCGCAACTAATAGTGGCAAGTTGGGTATAATTTAAATTAAGGAGGGCATCAGTGACAACCTCAGTGGCAGTTTTATCCTTGGTGGTTGGGATCACCTGGCAAAGAAACCAGCAGATAAGTTGATAAAGGGGGTCAAAAGGCTCAGTGCAGGCATGGTTGACAGTTAGGGCTTTAAATCTAGTGAACCCATAAGTAGTGAGTCTAGCTTGGCAGACAACATTATCACATTTATAGTGATTTTGACAGATGGGTTTCTTCTCATCATTACAGCTGAAGCTGTAGCCCTTGTAGAAAAGGTTGGCACCCTCTTTCTTTATCATGATGGGGTAGCTGGCTGGATATATGGTAGGTACAGCAAAGGTGCCATTTTGATTGCATATATTATGGATGGTATTAAGATCTCAGAGCTCAATTTGATCATCTGCAGGAGCACCAGGCTCAGGCTCAGGCTCCTTCTCCTCTTCCTCTTCAGGCTCTGAGGTGGAATCAGAGTGGCAATAAGTTGAATAACTTCTCTTGAGGGTCTGAGGGGGAATAAATAAATGGAGAGTGGGGAGAGGTAGGACTGTTTCCCTCTGGCTCAGGTGACGGAGTTGGGGTCTTGGGGGGAGATTCAGCCTTAGAAAGCTACTTCTTTGGGGTAGTCTTGGCCTTTTTGGCCTTTGGAGGAGTGATCTTAGACTTTAAGGCCTTGGAGGCAGCTTTGTTGATGGACTTGGGAGGCATCTAAAAGTGAATTAGTATCAAAATATGAGCAATTTGAGGGTTGTTTTTAAAGAGAAAAATAAGAATGTTTTAAATTTGAAAAGTAGTAATTTTTTATATAGAGTTGTAGAGAAGATCTAAAAATATATAATATCAAATTTCAATGTTTTTTGTTTTTTAAAAATAAATTTTTTATTAGTAACACACTTATGCAAAACTTTGAGTTTTGACTGAAAACTTGCAGTCAAAATGGCATTTTTGAAGTGACGTAATTGAGGTGCTGTAGCTCAAAAACATAGTGTTTTTGACCATTTTTTATATTAAATTAAGAAATTTCTGGTGGAGCTACCTCAACTGGGCCAAAGAGTAAAACTTGAATTTCTCGAAAACTAGCTTATACAAATGGGGTTTAAAAATTACCCAGTTGTTTAGAAGAGGCCAAAAAATATATATCTGCAAAGTTTCATATGTTTTCTTACATTCTTTATTATAATGATTTTTGATGTGAAATGATACTTTTGAAAAGTGGAAAGCAAGAATTGCGGTGAGGGAATTGATATAGCATAGCCTGGAGTCATAGGTAATTTCCCCTTATTTTCCCCTATCTATTGTGCGCATTGAATCACTTGGGTGATATGAAACTTGATGGAATTTATAGTGACATAAATCAAAATGGCATAATTGCCCCCTTCCATATTAAAATCACTATTAAAATGTTTTATTAAGAGAACCCTTATCAATGTATCCATGTATAATAAAATTATAATTTACATATAACAAAACTGGTTTTTTTACCCAGCAATGACAATCACTAGAAGGACTATCATAGTGGTGTTATTTTAGGTTGTTTTTAGTATAAGTGTCTTGGATTAATACTATAGGAACATCTTCTGGCATATACAAGAGGCTTTATTTTAGTTCAGGTATAAGCTTATTTTAGTTAAAGATAAATATTGTGATTCAAAATGATGTAAAGTCAATATGGCGTAAACACGCCCCACACTAAGTGATTTCATATGTAAATAAAATTAGCAAAATAAGATTTAATTAATCTGACTCAAAGTGATGGAATCAATATGGCGTAAATTTGAGATGCCACATTAATAAAGTATATGTAAATTTTAACTATTTTATTGTTTTTTTTTAATTTTTTGTGATTCAAAATCACTAACACAAAAAACACCATCTCAGATTAAATTTGAGATGGCGTAAATTAAAGTGGTGTTTTTGAGATGGTGTGTCCTACCTACTACATTCCCTACAATTTAATTCTTAGCCAAATCATTACAGGAAGGTGGGGCCCCTCTTTTGGCACTTTTTTGTTGCCTCCACCCAATGTCAATCTAATGCCCGCAAATTTAGGAGTTTCCCCCACTGTATTCAAAGCTGAGACATTTGTAACATCTCAATCTCCTTAATTCCAGGCCAAAGACACATTGATTCTCTCTCAGGTTATTTATCTTGGGCTCCTCTGGTTAGGGCTAATCATTTTACTTAAACCTAGTGTATCTTTTGGAAATTTCACAAAACAGTATCTGAAGCTTTGTTGGTGGTTAATCATCAACTCTATGTGGATTTGGGTGGTGATTCCTCACTACCTGGAGACTGCTTCTTACTATCCAGCAATTTCTGTCACATAAGTAGTCAATAGCCATGATGATGTACTTCTTGCCCAGTTTATCTTCAGGCAGGGGTCCCACAATGTCAAGAGCCCATTGTTAAAGGGCTTTATGGCCTTGATTAGTAAGACTGACTTAGGTGGGGAAGGTTTGGATGTGTTTTTTCACACAAAACACACATCTCAAGGATCTCCAGGATATTCTGGTGCATACAGGGCCACAAGCCATACACTTCATGATTTTGAAGAGGTTAAGTCCTCTGATATGGCCTAAGATGTGATGGTAATGTAGTATTGTGTCCCCTTGCTGTGTGGTGGGAATTTAAGGTGTCTTCTCACCTGTCTCTACCTGGCAACAGACATTTCTGGCATCAGTGGTGAACTGGCTCTCATTATCCTTCAATTTTGGAAACGGTCACAGAGTTGAGGCCTATGTAACAGGTGGCCTCAGGGCGCAGGTAGAGCATGGGCCAGCCTAGGTATAAGCTTTCATCTTCTGTGATGGACACTACATACAGCCTGGAGAGAGTGCCAGCTGTGACATGTTCTTTTCCAGGTTTGTATTTGATTCACAGCTGGTACAGGGACAGACATTTGACCCATCCTGCCTGGCGCCGTTTCAAGTGTGACTGAGTGTTGTAATACTGAAGAGACTTGTGATCTGTCAAGACTTGGGGTGGGAACGTGGCTCCTTCCAGGTAACAGCGCCATTTCTTGACACAGTGCACAATTTCTGCTAACTCCTTATTATGTATGAGGTAATGTTGCTCTGATTCAGTAAGCTTCCTGGATTTATAGGCCACAGGAAGGAAGGTACCCTCATTGGTTTCTATTCTTAGCACGCCCCTATGGCCCTGTCAGAGGCATTAGTCTCAAGTTTGTACTGGTAATTCCAATTGGGTAATTGTAGTATAGGTTCAGTTGTAAGCCTCTGCTTCAACGTCTTAAAGCCCTGGTCTCTGGAAGGTGTCCAGTGGAAGCGCTGCTTGGTGTTTAGGAGCTCATTGAGAGGTGCAATTATTTCTCCACAGTTGGGGATGAACTTCTGCCATGCACAACCATGCCCAAGAATGTGCACACCTGACCCACATTGCTAAGGGATGGCATGCTTGAGATTGCCTTTATCTTGGCAGGATTGGGCTTTATCCCTTGGGCAGAGATGGTGTTCCCCAGTAATAGGAGCTCCAACAGGAGGAATTCACATTTGGAAGGCTTGAATTTTAACTGATGTTTACAAAGGGTGTTGAGTACAGCACAAAGGTGTTGGAGATGTGTTGTTTGGTCTTGACTGAGGACAATAATGTTGTCAAGATACACAACAACATATTTTCTAATCAGGTCTTCAAAGGCTTTATTCATCAACATGACAAAGGTGGAGGGAGCATTGGTCATTATGAAGTTCATGACATGACACTCAAACAACCTGTATCATGTACAGAAGGCAGTTTTTGCCTTGTCCCCTGGCGTAATGCGGACCTGGTTGTACCCTGTGGTGAGATTGATCTTACTAAAGACCTTTGCACCTGCAATCATGTCAAACAGCTTGTCAAGTAGCAGCAAGAGATACTTATTCTTGACTGTCGCCTCATTTAAGGTGAAGTAATTGGTTACCAGTCAAAGGGACCTGTCCTTCTTAGCTACAAAGAAAACTTTTGTACCATATGGTGAGAGGAAGGGGGATATGAAGCCCTTATTGAGCGCGTCCACAAGGTGTTGACAGAGAGTTTTTTCTTCCTTGGGTGTCAAACAATAGAGAGTTTGTGCCTTGGGCAGCAACCCTTGCAACTGGACAGCATGTTGTATTTCTCTTGGAGGGGGTAATTGGTATAGCGTTTTGCTAAAGATGTCCTTGTATTCCTCAAGAAGCAATACTAGTACTGGTGGCAGTGTTGTGACCAAGAGGGGAGGTAAAATGGGTTCAGAGCAGATGACTGCCACTGAGCACAGGTTGAAGTAAAGTTTACCCTCTTTGAAATCATAGGTGCCTGTCTCTGTGAGCTGTACAAACACGGTGTCATGGAGTAACTTGTTCATTTTGATGGGGTAAATTTGGAAACCTACCTTTTTTCTGTTGAGCGTAATCACAGAAGTGTCTCAATCAATGCATAGACAATTATCCCAGAGTAAGTCAAGGCCAGCAATAAAATTGTGGCTGAGGCCTGCCATTATTGATCCAGAAAGCTTAACTTGGACATTCCCCATTCTTAAAGATAAGGTTACTGTCTTGTGAGTGATAGCTACTCTGCAGAAGTTGGTCACACATACTGCTTTAAAACAACTAGGCACTTGGTCTAATTGCTGGGAATCCACAAATTCTTGGTTGAACATGGTGTTATTGGCCTAATTATCTACCAAAAGTCTGTGGGTGTTAACACAGAAGCAAAAGAGATAGGCCAAGTAGGTAATTTTATTTGAGAAATGACTGGCTTGGAGGACAGGGTTGTCATTATGGACTTGAAAACGTCTAAGCTCTCTACCTTGTGCATGTTGTAGTTGCATGGGTTCTTGGCAAGGAGAGATTGAGAGTGTAGGTCAAGCGGGGTTGCAGAACCCCTCATATCTACAACCCCCAGGCTTTTCCAAAATCCTTGATCTGGGCTAGCTGGAGCTCCCCCTTGCAAGAGCACTTGGCCCTATTCTCCTGCTGATGGGGTTGGCGGCTGTGACAGAAATTGTTGGATAATAAGAAGCAGTCTCTAGGTGGTGATGAATCATCACCCAGATCCACATAGAGTTGATGATCAACCACCAACAAAGCTTCATATACTGTTTTGTGAAATTTCCAAAAGATACACTTGGGTTGAGTAAAATGATTAGCCCTAACTAAAGAAGCCCAAGGTAAATCACCTGAGAGATAATCAATGAGTCTTTGGCGTAGAATTCTGGACATTGAGATGTTACAAATGTCTCAGCTTCAGATATGGTGGGGAAAACTCATAAATTTGCAGGCATCAGATTAACATTGGGCAGAGGCAATAACAAAGTGCCAACAGCAGAGCCCCATCTTCCTGTAATGATTCTGCTAAGAATTAAATTGTAGGAAATTTAGCGCAGCAGGCCAACTACAGGATGCATTTCAAAATAAAGTTAGACCAGAGGATAATTGATTTTTATTGAGTAAAATTTTGGGAGGACTCAAATCTTAAGAGTTGAAACAGTGAAAATTATTCAATATATATCAAAATTCAACTAAGCAATACCACCTGGATCCTTGGCTCCTATTTCTTCTGCATTTACAAGTGAATACTTGGTCCAGTTTGTAAAGAACCCTTGTGTGATCAACTTCTGATGATCATGCTGATTAATAAGATAATATCTGGTGACTCTAATATTACGTCAATTTATCAACATCAGCTTGCAAAGGGGAATTGAATACTGGCAAACCAGAGCATCTGTAACCCATTTTCAATCAACTGTTTGATTTAAATCCAGCAAATCAGTTAATTTTGTTAACGGCTTTCCAGATTTTTGAGCTTTCTTACTAGGGAAGATAATTCCTGACATTATGGAATCTACCATGACAGTAGTAGCTTACTTGGTTGTGGGTCCTGCTGGGTGCAGGACAAGGCTGGGGAGGATTATTGTTGAATCTTTGGAATCTCATTAAGGCCTGATTGCTAGCTTCCATAATGGCCTTGTAGAAGTCATTGACAAAGGTAAAGCACCCTACAGGAGCCCATTTAAAGATGTGGGGCTTCAGCCCATTGACAATAAGGATGAGTAGCTTTGCATTCCTGTCAGTGATGGCTTTGAGGGAGGGGGCACCAAGTGCTTGCTGCCAGGCTGCAAGGTACTCAGGGATGCTGCCTGTCTGTTTGATAGCAAATAGAGGGGTCTTCACTACAATGGGCAAGAAATTTTTACTCTAGCAGTACCTGACAGCGTCCCTGAATGTTGCCCAAGTAACTTTGTGCTCCTGACTGGCCCAGTTGGTGAACCATATTGCAGCAGCCCCTGTAAGGCGCCCAGATATGGTGGCAACCCACATGGGTTCTGGTACTTGGCAAATGCAGAGGCAGGTTTCTGTGGAGTGGAGCCAACTGACAATGTCAGCCCCCTTCACGCCACCCACAAAGGATTCTAGTTGGAGATTAATCATACATTGGGAAAGGCCTGACTGTGGCAGGGTGACACTGGTATCACGTCGCCTCAGGCAGAGGCAGTTATAAACTCTTGTGAGTATCAAATGGTCTTGATAGATAACATATACCTCAGGGATGTCCTCATCGGGGATAGAAAAGAAGGTTTCTTGGTGTAGAGTAGCCATACAGCCTGTACTCTGTCCTTGCTTGGGGGAATTTTCTTTTAGGTAGGTTGTGAACCTACTGCTGCTACCACTGTTGCAACTGAACCAATGATAATTCAGTATTTGATTGAGGAAGACACAGTCCAATATAAAGGACAGGAATAAGAATAATAAGATGAGGTTTATTGGGTGTTATAGTGACTAATATACTATACAAGGAAAGCCACAAGGCCACCAGGGGTGGCACAATGGCAGGCTTCATATGAGGTTTGGGACTGTGGAATAACCTGTGTGGGGATCAGTGTGTTGAATTGACAGCGCTCCAAATTAGGAGATAGTGCCCAACATTTGACATTGCCATCAGATTGATTCATGCTGTTAGACACGTCATGAGGCAACTCATTGAGCGCCCTCTGTGTATTGTGAGATACATTAGCAGGTAAGGATGAAATCTTGGTTGCAACAAATTGTTGGGGTCCAACTGCAATGTCAGTGTTAATTGTTGGAAACTCCTCAAAAATATCTTCCACCTTATGGAGTCCAACATTATCCAGCACAATAACATTGGTGAAGCCCAGTCTTGTGCGCCTCAGGTGCTCCTGGACCAATTGGAGAAATGATAGGAAGGTCTGACTGTTGTGGGATCCCAAGATCATTTAATAGAGCTCAATCCTCTTTGGACTGAGGAGAGCCACCATTGAATAGGCTGTGGCGCGGACTGCAGCACGCTGAGCTACCCCGTCATTGGAGTCTTTGAGGACATAGCCTTAGGCATTTCACATAGAAAAGGCAAATGCTGATTTGTCAATATAATGAATTTTGACTGTACCCTTGGTTTTGAGAGTAGTGTACACCTCTGCATATTTTTTGCGGACATCAATGTTGGAAGGGCTGTTTTGGTTATATGGAGGTACCCTGAGTTTTTTTCACAAAACCTGCAGGCCCTTTACCAAATGATAATAAAAGGAAATGAAAGCCTTGGCCCCAAAACTGGACATGACCATTGACTGTATATTTTCTAGTTGGAGATGGCAGTCTTGGTTTATTCACTGGTGTATTGCCCATTTTTTCTCCTTGGTGAGCATGATGGAAACACACAAGGATTTCTCTGTGGCAAGAACTCAGCCAGTATTGATTAATCTGTTAAATGGTTTACTGGAGTATTTGGGATCTATCCCAACAAGGGCTGTGGCCTTCTTGTGATCACCAGGTTCCCATATAAGCTTTAGAAGGATGATTTACTTTATATCAGAAATGAGCTTCCAGGTTCCTTAGTGAGAGTAGTTGAATCTGAATCCTGCTCAGGGACAGGTACGCAAGGCATGGACACCTTGTTGGAAAAGGCTGCAACCTTTTTTAACACTAACTTCCCCTATATGGTTCTATAAAACTTGGGCTCATCATTGGCTTCTTGGTTGCCGTCACTGACGTAGGGCTTGTAGCTAGTGTCAAGCACAGGCTTAACCTTCTTCATCATGGCTGCCAGGACTGCTTCCTGGTGATATACAGGGTTAAACACAAAAGAAGTAAGTTATATTTCTTTGTTTCTAACTTTCTTGGCAATGGTGACCTTGGTGAGCTTTTGGGTCAGCTTGGGAACTCTAGGGTTGATGCTCTGTACTCTTGCACATTGTGCTCCTCAAACTGGTTGTGTCAGTGCAACCTTACTATTGTTCACTCCTCTCCTGTCTCCTTCCTGAGTAGGCACTTATGTTGCACTAACTCAATTTTTTGACCTGTGGGGGTGACCGCAACCACAACACACAATGGTTGCATTGTTACTCTGTTGTTGTGTTTGCTCTATTTTTAAATTTAATAAAATACTAAATAAAATTCAATTAAGTTATGTCCTGGTTTTGATTTTTGCTTTTTATCTGAACCTGGTTATTTAATTAGAATTCCCCCACTCAATATCCCAATTATAGATTTCTCCATTTCTTAATTTGTTGTTTGTGGTTTTACAACACCCATTTTTTGAATACCCAAAATAATTTCCATCCATTTTCCCAGATTTTACGCCAAATTTAAACACCCAACACAATATTTTTAAAATTTATGATTCAGATACTGTGCCTTATTTTAGCTACCTTGGTATCATTCTTGTCTAAAATCCATTACACACAACAGTTGAGTAGTTTTGTTTACATGTTGAGTTGCTATTGTGTTTTGTTTTTGGTTTGAGTTTTGACTCACTATGTGTGAGTGTATTTTGTCACTGATTTACATAGTAAACATATGTACACTAAAGGTCAACTCAAGCCATTTCATTTGTGAATCCATGTATTTTGGTTTGTATTTTGAATATTTCCGTTTGAAGTGTGAACACTTCGTTGCTGTGTTGACCTATTTCATCCATTATCGTCAAAAATCCCTGTTAACAGAGTGTATATTTTACACTGGTAGTTGGAATTTGCTTGAATCTGAGTTCATTTCATTTAAATCTGAAGTATTTTTGGTTGTTACCATAGCTTTTAAAACTACTGTACCAAATACTAATCTTACATCAAAATAATTTTGGTGCTCAGCATGCAAATCAGGACATATGCTATCAAAGCTGATATTGGCAAAACTTCTTGCTATTATTGATTGGACAACAAACAGTTTAAACCCACACAAAACTTATTTTTATAGGGTAGCACATGTAACATTGCTAGTTAGTAATCAAGCTCCTAATTTAGAAATAAAAGTGTCAGAAATGAGGTGGGTACCTAGCTTTCAAGTCTGAGTACTTGAATAAAAAGAAAATAATGCATCAAGTGCAGCCAAGAAGTCCAGTATTAAATGTGACTTAAAGTGAGATAAACATGGGCTCAGAAGAAGGTTGACATGATTACTTTTTAACACGCTTAGACAGGGGCTTGGCACGAGAAGACCCAGCGTTGCGTCTGGGTATATGGTCACTTTTCATTGTTTTACTATCAAGCTGCGTCAGTTTGCGTGGTAGATATTTATAGGGCTGACCAGCAAATGCACTAATGTAATTAATAACAACATATGAGAGAGATACTGTAGATTCAGAACCTAAAGGTAAAAATGTGGGATTGTCAAATTCTTTTGCATAAACTCACCAACTTACTGGAATATTTTTCATCATTTTATATAAAAAAGTAAGTTGTTCTGGAATGAAAATTACTCCATTAAGCTAGTGAGTTCATGCAAAAGAATTTGACAATCCCACATTTTTACCTTTAGGTTCTGAATCTACAGTAAACCAGATTAAACTTACTTGGAGGTAGGCTTTGGATCCTGTCTAAAGTATACATGACTTAATGCTTCTACAGCAGTAATGCGTTTCTTGGGGTCATAAATGAGCAATTTCTTTAAAAGATCAAAGGCTGCTTCGTCTTTGACATGGCAAGCAGTGAAAACTGATCTCAGATTATTGAAATGACTAAGTTTGTTAATGTTGGTTAAAAGTGTAAAAAACCTTTTCAACAAGCACATTTCTCGATAGTCAGGCATAAATTCAAGGTCAGGCCAATCTTCTTCTGAGCAAATATAAGTAATAAAAATATGAGTAGTATACTCGTAGGATTTCCAAGTACTTCAATGATTTTTGACATTTGATCTTTTTGAAATGGAAAGCCCTTCTTTTCATTCCGAAGCTCCTCACCCTTGAACATAGGTTTTCCAGTTAAAAACTCTCCAAAGATACATCCTACAGACCACATATCTTATACATCAGCTTATAAAGTATAAAAACAAACCAATGGCTTTTGTATAGTGCTTAGATCCCAAGATGAGCTCTGGCGCACGATACCAAACAGTGACAACAACCTTATCACTATTGTAAAGTGGCTGAATAGGTCTGAAAAAAGATCTAGCTAGCCCCAAATCACCAACTTTGACAATCCCATCAGAGGTCACAAGAACATTTGCAGGCTTTAAATCTCTGTGCATAACCCAATTCTCATGGAGATAGCAAACTCCATTGATCAGTTGCCACATCAATGATTTGATGGTGGACTCTGGCACAGGTTTTTTTTCGGTATAGGTGTGATGATGGATGATTTGCTAGCTTTTTATTGATACTTTATTTTATAATGAATGTTACCTGAAAATCATAATCAACATACTTAAACACCATGTAGATGGAGCGATTTTGAAGGGCAACTTCTTCAAGACTGATGATATTAACATGATTTAATTCACTGCAAAGCTACTAAGTTTAGAAAGCAAATAAGAAAAGATTTACCCCTATTTCTCTACAAGCAGACTGTGAAATTCCTGAATTTCTGGAAGCCTCTTCATCTTTATCCGACTTGAACTTTTTGATGGCGAAAAACCTTCGATCATTTCTAGAACCGAGGATAGCTTAAACAAAATAATAGCAGGGGATTTACTTGTTTTTCGAAATCGCTTTATAGACTCGCCCGTATGTCCCAGAGGAGATGAAGCCTAGCACTTCATACTTTTCAAACACCTTCACTTTCTTTTCATCGAACTCCTTTTTAAACTGAGTGGCTAGACTTTTATCGATTATAAAAGGAATTGGCTCTTGCGCTTGCTTCATGAGAGTATGCATGGATGTTTAACTTTAAAACCCAAACTATCTTAATCAGCTGATCCTAAACCAAAGGAAGCACTTTACACACGAAACAACTTATGACAATTAATAAAAAGCTTGGAACTTGGGACTGCATTTTCTCAGAAAATGTAGCTCACATGAATAAAATTTTAGGCAGGCATGCTCGAATTTATCGGCCAGATGTTTAATCCTGCCTTATAAATCCTAAATCTAAATCCATCTGCTTGGATCGAAAGGCTAAAAATAAGGAACAATTGAAGCTCAACCGAGTGAAATCTTGACATTATTTCCACATGTTTAGGATGAGAACAAATCGATAGTTTAGGTATTTAAATATTTTAAGATTTTACAAATCCAGGTGTAAGGGCACGAACTTTCCAAACATGTAAAGATTGGGAGTCAATCGATAGCAGTCATCCCAATGTTTTACCCTTTCCCCCGAATTTACTCAAGTGAAGATCGGACTAAACCCTTCAATAAGATACTCCCTGGCTTTAACTAAATCAATCATTTTTTGCAATCTAACCATCCAAGGAAAATCACCTAGTACTTTATAATCTTCAGATATGATTTAAGTTTGGGTTGGTAAATATCCCAACATAAGTAATAAACCAATTAGCCTTGCTGCCCCAAATTCAGTCTTCTATGATTAAAGTTTAATTTTTCAAAGTCTCCTAAAAGGGGATTGGTTTTTACCTTTCTAAACTCAAATTATCCATAACATTAATTAATATATTAAAAAAGGTGTTTTAGAAATGTGAAAGTATCTGAAAGTGTAATTAAATTATAAACCCTACTTCGATAATAATCTATTGTAAAAGTCCAACCTGATTGACATACTGTACAGTACTTTTTGAAACTATGGCACCAAGAAAAATAACTCAGATTTAAGCAAAATCCAAGTTGAGCAAGTTTCAAACTGCAAACAATTTGAATATTTTCAGTGAGCTGGCAAAAGGCCAAACAAGGAATGCAGTGATACTCGCTCAAAACACATAATGATATCAAACACCAAACAACACATTCCAAACTACAAATAAAATGACTTGGTACAACAAGTGAAATAGATTTGTGTTGTTCCATAATATATTATAATCCTATCAGGATTCATATGAGACACCAACAGAAAGGCTAAAATGAAACAAAAATAGAGCAACCAAGAAGCAAAATTTTACAAGCACAAAACAACATGAAGCTGTGCAAGATGCTTGCTATTTTCATCCTAAAATAAAACAAAACATTTTAGCAGCAAATCAACAGCTATTCAATTTGAAAACAGAGAAATTTTATTGGTTCTCAGGGCTCTTTATTTGTATGTATAAATTTCAAGAGCTATCCAGATCAGGACTTGTTCTTGCAATAAAATACAAACCATAGAATTTTAAGCATCTCCCTTTAGGGATTTCACCTGGTTTATTTTACATTAGTTTTTGCTAACAACAACATTTTTGACAGTGCCAGTGAACAAGGCTGCATGTCAGGGAACCAACCTTGGGCGGCTGGCCCCTTGTTTTCTAGGAACACACTGGCTGTGGGTTTTGTAAGCAGAGCCCACCGCAATATTGGCGCTAACTTAATAAGGTAGGACATCAATTTTCTCACCCAGGACTACAGACCAACAGCTGGGATTACAGTTTCAATCACCCCAGTGAGGGTGATGTACACTATCCCAAACAGCTTGTTTATGTGGTCCAGGGGAAGTTTGGAAGAGGACATGGACATTGGCTTAGGGGTGATTGGTGGCTATATATCCAATTGATATGCAGATAGGGAGTTGTATCTATCTCAGAATAGACAGGACTCAGTTACATGACAAGAGCATTATCTATTGTATCTGGTCAACACTTTTGTTTGGGCCAAGGGATCTTGCTCCATTATCTTTTCAAAGGTAAAATCTTTGTATTTAGTCTTTAAAGGGTATTCTGTAAAGCAGACAGGACCAAATGGGGCGCCTGGTGAACAATAAAATGCAGGCATAGGGGCAGGCAGGCTGGAAGGATTTGAGCTGAGTTGGTAAATAGCAAAGATAAAATAATGCAGTAATTGGGGAAGCCAATATATCATAACCTTTTATTCAAAAATGGCAATAAAGTCTAAACACAGGGTCTCTGGGTCTATATAGTCCCCTGCTGTCAAACTTTACATCTACTATGTGGGGTTCATCATAAAGCCAGGAAATATGAGTTCAGGTGGCCAGATGCCCAGGTTTTGGAGCAGCAAAACTGCACTGTTTCTGGGGAGTTGTTCATTGGCTGGATTCTCAGGAAGAGTTGCTTGGCTCTTTTGTTCTTGAGTTGTAGTCATGGGGGAAGCCTTCAGGTCTTCATTTTTCTCAGGTGGTGAGTCTTGATTGGCCACCAAGATAGGCTTTAAACTCATCAAGCTAATGATAGGAATTACTTTGCCTCCATTAGGCAATTTTTTTGTCTTTTATTAGGTGCTGTGGTTTCAAGTTTTTTATGGCATCTTCATCCTGGGAAGTGTTTGCAGCCTCAGTTCTAGGGGACTCAATCCCAAAAAAACGTGGGTGGATATCCTCCTGGTCCTTGGGCCTAGTGGCCCACAAGTAGTCAAGACCAGGGGTTGAACCCTGCACTTGGACCTGGGTTTCAAGAGAAAGAAAATTGTCAATCCTGACACATCAGCCAAGAAAGCTTCAATTGGGGTGTGGCTCATTATGAGGAGGCCCCTGTTTACACCCATATCTTTGATTTAGGTAACAAGGAGGCCAATCTGTACCTAATTCCTGGCCCATATGGGCTTGACTTGGCTGATAATCACCAGGCAACTAGCTTTTCTTGTGCCCCCTTTACTGATCCTGAACTGGGCACCAGCTAAACATACAATAAAATTAATAAACCTGGTTTGGAACAACTGCCTTTGAATAGCCAACTAGCTTCTACATCATCCAATCAGGCTATGGTACCTTTGGCCCAGTAGCTCAAGCATGAAATTATTATCATCCAGACTCTCCAGGAAATTGTGGCACTTATCATCACAGCCTAGCCCAGGACCAAATTGCTGACCAAATGAAATTTTCCTGAGTCACTGTGATACAAGAATTTCACAAATTTATGAATAAGGTGAACTTAATTGGGATGGTCAAGAAGCAGAAGAAGACACATGGGCCCCAGATCATCAGCACATATAACATTATACTTGATCTCCTGTATCAGGACCCCAAGCTTCCTCTGAACCTAGTCTAGAGCCAGCTTTTACACCATGCCATATGATTATTGGCATGCATGGTGCAACTCTGGATTAATGGTAAAGTGGATTCAGGCTTGATGTTAACCAATTCCAATGAGATCAAAGAGATGACAGCAAGTATTTCCTTTATGCTCCTGCCATTGTATCTATCCTCAACTGATGCCTGACAAGTCTATTCAATGATTTCATGCTCATCTCATACTGAAAATTGTCTATTTTGTTTGACAATTTTGGAAAACAAGGAAAATCTAATAAGACCAATGAAAGAAAGAAGGTCAAAAAGGGGACTTCCATTTGTGCTTTCCTGGCTGTTTCAGACAAGGGCTCTGTCTATTATTGCACAACCCCTGATTACATCAATGGTTACCAGTTAGCCAGATCTGTAGAGGATCCAGGAAATTCATGCTTTCTTCTTCATTATCCCAGTCTGAGTCTTTTACAGTTTGACAGGGAATCCTTTATGTGAGCTTCAATGAGCTTGGATTCTAGGCAAGCAATCTTGGCGTTAATCTTGTTACCATCTTGTGATCACTTCCACGCGTTTCACTTCCCATAGTCTTAGCTGCAGAAAATCTCTTTCATTCCATGGTAGTCTTCTTTCAGTTAAAAGCCAAAAACTTAAAATGTAAAATAATTGAGGGGAAAGCAACCATTGTCACAAATAAGCATCTTTATTAATTATAATCATGTTTCCATTATATACCAATTGGGGTATAATTGGCTGAAAGCCCCTCTGGTTCTGGAATCATACCTAGATTTCTATCATGTAATCTATGACACAACAGCATCATTCAATCAAGACCTTTACCAAAAAGATCTTCACACTCTTAAACTATAAGAATGTGCACTAATACATTCCAGAATCACCTGATTCCTTCTGTGGAAATGTATTGTTTTGTCTTGAAGCATTACAGACTTCTGACGCCAAACCCCTGTGTAATATATGTATGCCTGATCCAAGCTATCATTGTTCTAACTTGGAACCAGCTGATTAATCCTAAATTCTTAGACACCATTTTCTACATTTAGCCGTTTTTTCATTAACTGGTTTTTTGCATTGAAGACCCATTAAAATGCTTCAAAACTTGAACCAGGCGCCACTGCAGCATCCAGAAACTTTCCCAGGAGGCGCCCCAGCGCCTGAATCATTCACTGGGCAGCGCTTTAAAGATCAATTAGGTGGCACAGTGGTGCTTCTACCTAATAAATTTGCCAAAAAGGCACTTTTAAACCACAATTTTGGGGCTTACTTTTGGTTACCCTAAACCAAAATTCTTGACATAGTCAAGGCAATTAAATAATATAATTACATCATCATTAATCATACTCCCCAATATATTAATTAACCTTCTCAGTTAATTAGTTTATTTGAAGACAACAAGTCTTTACTTGACACAGTCAAGTCTATTTTGGCCCTATGATTAAATCCTCATTAATCATATTCAAGGATATCAATTAACCTTTGTGGTTAATCAATCAGTTTGAGACACCTAGTCTCATAATCTGAATTGGTCAGATTAAACATTTGTCCCTCTATTAGTACAGCCTAATTGATTACTGGGTACTCCATTACTATGTTGGAAAATCTCTACAAGGTCAATCCTATTGTTTTGAATTTCAACCAATGAAAATCATCACAATCCAACCACTTTGTGAAACCACAGCTCAACATGACTGTAGTACGGTCACAAGATCCTTGGTGGATTGCTTGAATTTTAGGACAGCTCAAATTTCATTTATTTTGTTTTATTGAGTCACCAGATGAGAAAAAATGATAAATTCATCAAGTTTATTGAAGAAAGAGAACCCCAGGTCTTAATTTATATAGCCATTGTGATTTTCTATAATATAGCAACATTCTCCAGGAAAAATACACACAGTCTTTTAACAATCTATGTCTTAGTGTCTAATATAATTCTTCCCTCTTTGATTGGCAGATGGTGGCTGACTTGTTTGCCCAGCTTTTTTTCCATGCAAATAAGGGTAGCCAATCACATAAGGACAAGAACTTATCACCTTGGGCCACAGCTGTCTATTATCCAACTAAACTAATGGCAGAAAGAAATATGATGAGCTATATCTGTCAGCCTTCTAGTAAAATCCATTCAGCTCATCCCCTTCCACCATCAACCCACCTGTGATGGACCACATTGAGAGCTTTGTTGTAGGCAAGGGCTAGGATTGACTAAATAAATATTGGTTGCCAAAGAGAGGTAAATGATTATTGCTGTATTGATTTGTCTAGCCTTGGTGGTTGGTTCTTTGTGCCTTGGGATGCTAGTAAGATGGCCCCTTATTAGTGCTTTGGCAGGCAACAGCGCTCATGTCAACAGTGATCATGTTGAAACTTTGTTGATATAGCCACTGTTGACCATAAAAGTGAATTCCGCCAAGTAATTTTCTAGTTGATTGAACTTGATTCATGTTTTCTTAGCTCTTGGAGTGTGAACCCAAAAAAATGACAAAATTATGGCCATTTTGAAACAATTTAATATTAAGCTTAATATGAAATTTAATTTACCCATTTTTTCTTTACTTTTATTAATAAAAATTTAATTTATTGCGCAGTCAAATACACAATGTAAAAGTGTCAATGTTGACACTTTTTAAGAATAGCCTATTTTTCATAATAAAACTGACACACTTACTGTATAAATTTCTTTTATGGTACTTTAAGATATTTTTATTTGTTAAAATATAGAAATAGCTTTAGCTCATATGGTAGTACATTGTAATGCTCATCTTATAAATTTATCTCTGGTACTTAACATGACTTCAATATCATAAATGAATTTGTGGCTAATGAATTCCATAATTTAAGACCAATTGACTATGTGAATTACTATATAATTTATGGCAAACAATAGTGTCAAAAATCAATAATGTCTAAAATTTTCTCATGATCAGACACAGGGGTGGAGCTAAGAAAATTAGAGTGGTGCAAAATATCCTAAATTACTATGCCATAATCTGATAAGAATGTTGCCAGTGGGTAAATTAACACTTCCCTTTTTCATTATTTCAGACGCTGTCTTAATAACTTTACTTATATTCAATGGTAAGATATCATATTGTAACAACCCAACATGTAGGGTAGTACTCTAGCTAATTAAGGGGCCAAGTTTTCTACTTGGGACCCAGTCAAGGAGGTGACAATTGAGTATACCATCAATACCCAACAGAACACCTTTTTGTGGACATTAAATTGACCAAAATTACTGGAAAAGTATGTTAGTACATAGTAAGTTATAGTATAAACTGCTATAGACAAGGTGGAATGGGGCAAAACCATTTGGGGCCAAGAGTATAGCTCTTAGAAGTTAATTTGTGCTGGCTCCCCATGGTGATACTATTTGGTGGTTTCTGGAAATGACCCAAAAGGTTCAATCATGGTTTGGTGGCCCCCAATCCCTAAGCAAGCTGTGATTACAGCAGAGAAGATGAGGTCATTCATCTTTAGCTCCTGGGAAGGGGTGATAAAGCTTAGTGTTAAGGATTTCTTTAGGTGTGAAGACTTTTTGATTTATATGATATTATAGGCAAGTCCCTTAGGTCAAAGTCCCTAAGGTTAAAAGTGCAGAAATTGAAAATGGGACCCCAAAAAAGTGCAAAAAAAGAGACACTATGTAGGATGCAAAAATTGAAAATATCAAAGATTAAAGTGTAAAAATTAATTTCCAGAAGTTGCCTTTGAAGCCAAAAAACATACAGGTATTAATATAAAAATATATATATTAGAATTTGACTAGACTAAAGAGACTCCAAGGAGTTTATTTTTGCAATAAAATTTACATGCTGGATAATAAAAAATGCTTAAATTTTCTTTTTTAAAAGAAAGTTTTTTTGGTTTCTAAAGAAAAATTATACTAGAATTTATAAGTAGCTGTATTCAATTAAAATAACTATGAAACTACACAAAAAAACTACCTCAAACTTTATTTGTATAGTAAACTTTTTAATTGTAACAACATAAAATTAAAAGAAATTTAAAAGCAATACAAGATTTTATTTGAAATATTAGAGAAATTTTTCAATATTCTCAAGATGAGTAAGCCAGTTGGAAGAGTTATAGGCCATAAGGGAGTTTTTTATGACTATTTTAAAGCTGTTGAGATTTTTGCTGCTATGGGAAACACTTTGGCATCCATCTAAAAACTCCTGGTAAAGAGTTTCATTGGTTTCCTGTTCAACTTTGAGCTTGTTGATAAGGACATTAAACTTGGGTTTCTTCACCCCAACACAGTTGGCAAACTTGTTGTGCCAGCTTTTCAGGGAGGAAGTAGTCTTCATGGTATTATTCTTAGCAAACTTGAACTGGTTCCATTCAATCTTGTTTTCCTTTCTTCCATTGTGTCTGGTCTCAAGTTTTCCAATCCATTGGCGTTCAAAGTAATCAAAAAATGGAGCAAATAGAGCAGCATTTTCCTCCATATACTTGCTCTTTTTAAATTCCTCATAAATTTTGCTGGAGTCCTCTTTTTTCACCAAGGTAATGGCAGAAAAGGAGTTGAAGGCCACCTTGGGCTCCTGGGAGGTGGATCTAGTGACCAGTCTGTTGATCTCAGTGAAGCTCTGGAGCTTCCTTCTAAGGCATTGTCTAAAGTGAAATAATCAATCATGAGGCTTGCTCTTAAATACCCTTTTGAAGGTGTTGGCTTGAGAAGGCTCAAATTCAACAATGAGATGGGTATTACAAGGCTCTGATATTTCCTCATCATCAGTCTGACTAGGGGCTTTTGAATTCTTCCTCTTAGGGGTAGAGGTGGGGCATTAGTAGGGGGAAGGAGATCCAACTTCCCCTTTAGAATCTCCAATGCATGTGTATAGTCATCCTCATTTTATCCTGACATTAGAAAGTAAACCATTGATAAAACCTTATCACCATACTTCCCATGGATGCACTAAAGCTGGGAAAAGATCTTAGGGCATGATGAGAAGGTCCCATCAGCCAACCAGATATTGGCTGTCATCAATCTCTTAAGGTTCTCCTGGGTGGCATAGCAGACGGTTATTTTATGCTCATCAGGACCATCATTACAAAGGAGAAACTGTTCATCCTTGGAGATGACTCTGAGCTCATTGGGTATATCCAGTTCAAGGAGGGAGGTGGCACTTCTGCCCACATTGTCAGACTTCCGGCACTTATCACTCACATACTTTTGAAGGGATCCAAAAGTACCAACAGCTATCTTTTGAAAACTGGTCAAGTTGTGAATAGCCCTAGTGACTATCTCCTGGGAGGTAAGGCCCCTGTTGAAAGGTTGCCTCTGGCGCAGGTACCACTTTATTAGGCGCTGATATACCCCAGTTGGCTCCAGGAAGGTGTGCTGATTATTCAGCTTCTTGAACTGGGTGAATCCAGTTGTAGTCAGTCAGGCTTCTCAAACTTGTAGTAATGAAGCACCAAGTTCTTCTGTTCATCATTATACTTTAACATGAAACTATTATGATAGAATCCAGTATTGCCCTTGGATGACATTATTGGGAAGAAGATGAGCAGGACATCTGGTAGTTGGAACTCCTCTTCATGATTGCATATATTTTAGACTTTTAAGATATCCCAGTGCTCAAATCCTTCCTCAGTGAGTGTAGCATTCCCAGAGTTGTACAGGTTTTCATGTTCTTCTTCTGAGATATGGGGGGCTTCTCCTCTTCATCTTCCTGACTGTAGACAAACTTGTGCCCAGTTGGGCTCTTGGAGGGCTGGGAGTAGCTTCATCTTCATAAGGTTTCTTTTCTGGAGAAAGAGATGTCTCAGAGGTCTTTTTGGTGGCCTTGGTGACCTTCTTGATGATCTTTTTGTTGGTCTTGGGGTCAGGCTTATTAGTTCTTAAAGGGATGGCCTTCTTTGGGTTGATAGGAGTTGCTTTGGGGGGCATCTAGATGACTCAGAGTTAGCATATTTTAGTTGATAAAAAATATAAATTATTAATGAAAGAATCATTTTTTAAGCAGAATCTAAAAGCCAGAGTACAGTTCACTATATTTTTTAAGTTTTAATAATTTTTAATTATGAAAGTTAGCTTTATGATGCTTTTGAAAGGAGTGAAAAGGGGGTTTGATCAGACAATCAGGAAGTTTCAATTTTGGCACTTTGATTTTGACACTCCCTAAAAACATAAGTAAACATAGCAACATATTAAATTAAGTTAATATTTATTTGAAAACTTCCAAAATCAGCAGTATTTACTAAACCTTTTAAAAAGCTAATTTAAACTAACCCAAAAGGCTTGAAACTTCAATATGTTCTAAAACATATCTTTAACCTTCAAAATGCTAATTTTAATCTTAAAACTCACACTGGTTAAGTTATTATGGTTTTGTAAATTATAGTGTTGGTTTGGTTTAAATGCACTTTTTATTTCTTCACTTTCAATTATAAACATCTATTGTAGCTTAGTCAATAAAATATTAAATTTCAATCATAATTTAAAATATATTGGTAAGCAATAAATCAGTGTATTATGAATTTTGATTTGAAGCATTTTCAATTTGTGCACTTTATCAATCCACTCAGTTAATCACTAAGTAATCAGATAAAATTTGTTTCTATCACAACTTTATCTTTTACTTAATAAAAATCACTAAAAATTTAATCAAATGATTTACAGGTAATTGTGAACCTGTATAATAGATTTTGGCTTATTTGGTTGAGTATGATATGTTTATGAAGCTTTTCTGATCATTTACATAGTGATAGAATCAATATTAAGTGATATTTTAATTTTTTAATTTTGGGGTATCAAATATTAAATTGAAGAGACTACTGGACTTCAATTTTTTCACTTTTGATTTTGTCCCCTATATTCAAAGAGGTGAATGATTACTATTTTAAAAGCTATTTGGAATTAAGATTATTTTAAATTCCATTAATTTGGGCACTTTGAACTTGGTTTTTGATTTTAGCTACTAGTAAAAACATTTAAAAAAGTCAAATTTAAGAAAAATATTAAATTTTTTGACAAAGATTTTATTGAGAAAAGTGTAGAGATCAAAAAAATCCATTGATTTGGAGATTTTAATCTCTGCACTTTGACTTTAAGAACTTGCTTGTTTTCCCATCAACACCCCAAATCCTGGTTAAAAGAGTGTATGTTTTATAAAGGTACTTGGATCTTGTTTACACCTGAGCCTGTTTTTTAGTACCATAGCTTTGGAAACTAATGTATTGAAATCAGTGAATGGTTTAGCTCTATGATAACTATAAACAACTATGCCATTATCTTTAATAAAAATTTCCCAATATATTTTCTTTTTTATTTGATATTGTAATAGGGCTAAGGGCAACAGTTACAGTGAAAAGAAAAGAGATAATTTAAAGAGTTTTAATTTTATTAAGGAGGAGAAAAGGGGAGTTATACCCTTGTGGTGGGACATCAGGAGTGTCAGAACCATCATTGGTGACAGTTCTGACAACCACTCATCTGTTTTGGAACCAATCACTAAAATGATAGACTCTGAGGCTAAAGGTTCATGTTGGATTTCATATAGTCATCAATAACATGATCAATGGGAGCTCATAGATGATTTAAATGATAATTTTAAATTTAAGTTATATAAATTTAATTCCCAGCCAGGTTTCAAACCTAAGGCTCCTTCTTTAGAAGGTTTGTGGTTTGATTTTTGCTCAGAAATTTATATAAAAGTGTTAGTCAAGTGTAGAGATGAATTACCTAGCTTTAGCCAATCAGCTGTTATGTTTTTGCCTGTCAACAAAACCAACATCTCTGTGTTAGAGGAAGGCTCTGTAATTACTAATAACAGCTCTAAACCTTTAAAGTTACACCTCCCCCTTGGGCCTCACTTCAATCCCCACCAAATTCTTGTGGATCTCTGCCAAATTATGCCTGTATATTTATCCAAAGATTTACTGAAAAAATCCAAGAAAGGTCCTCACATTATTACTTGTAGAATTAGTTTGAAGATGCCCCCACCTAACCCACCCAAGAGACACCCCTGGTTAAATATCATGTGCAAGAGCAGCCGGGAGAAGTGGTAATTGCATTCAAGACAGGTTCCTTGTGAGAGAGGGGGGCTAAACTAACTAAGTTTGGCTCCCATCCCAGTGGGACAAACCACCAGGACACCATCCAGTTAATCACTGGAATGGCCACTCTAAAGGGGGACCATAAGGAGGACACAGGGGATAACTGAAGAAAGTAGGCATTCAAACCCATCCACATCAGGCCAGCAAGCAATCAAGGGGTACAAGTGGGAATATGTTCCAAAACTTTGGGTGCCTGTTGGGAACCATAGTGCTTCTTCATTGACTTAGGGGGAAAGGTGAAAGCGCTTTCACAACCAAAGAAACGTCCAAGTCAGGATTGGGGAAGTACAGATCCAGATCATCACATGTGAGGCTCTTGACAAGGATCTCCCCAGAGGAAAGGAGGTCACTTGGGAGGCACATGAGTCTGGAAGATTCATTGCCCACAAGCAGCGCAGAAGAAAAAATTTGGGTTTGGAGATTGGGAGAGGTGGTCCAGATTAGAAGTATAACCAGAGCCAGAGAGAATACAACAAGTTTGATAGCAGGGAGTATTATTTTTGAATTACCCAGAAAATTTGGAGATTTTCTATATATTTTCTATCACTAAAACTTAAAAATTTTCTCAAGCAGGAGGTGCTACAAGAAACCAAATAATTAAAGGGGCTTAAAATGCCAAAGGAGGCTTGGAAAAGATCTCAGATATCTTTAACTGCTGGAAAAAAGAAAGAAGGTTTGAAAGCAAACAAAAACAGATAAAATTTAAAGTTAAAGTAAGTTTTTATATTAACTACTAACTTAATTTTTAAGTTCAAAGCAAAATTTCAAAAGCGTGAGTATACAAAGCAATGTATATACACTGACACTCCTCTTAGGGATTTCAGAAGGACTGCCAGGTTTGAAAGAGCCAAAGGATAGGCAAAGAGTTCCAAAATTCTTACTAATACTTTTAAAGATTTAAAGAACTCAAAAAAGAGTTCATAATATCAATAAAATTTTAAAATTGTGTAAAAACTTCAAAATTTTAATTTGAATAAGGAAATGAGCAAGCAGGACAAAAAGTCCCTTTGCTTGACTAAAGGGATTGAAATAGGATTTAGCAGATCACCTGACACAATCTGATCATCTGATTGGTTGGTGAAAAAATTTGCAGGGCAGAATCAGGGAGACTGGAGAGTTTCACACTAATTTACACCTTACAATCTGATTGGCTAGAGTTGGTTTGGGACTTAGGAATTTCATTCAAGTTCAGGATTGTTGATGTGGCTTGTTTTGATTGGCTGGTCCTGATAGTCTTTAACAACAGTTTGTACCAAGCCAGCAAATAGTCCAAATTGACCAATGTTTCATCCCAGGGTGGAGCAACAAAACAGGGGAGTCTGCAGGGTATGCTAGTACAAATCTTTCATCCAAGGTGTGGGCTAAATCACCAAAAGAATTAAGCGGTTTATCTGGATTTTGAGTGGCTTTCTTTGTGCGCCAGGAAAAGATAGTTCTATCCAGGGCTAAAGTGGGGAGTGAATTTACATTCATCAATTTTAGTTGAGTCAGTTTTTCCTTTGAATTTGTTCATTTGAAATTGTCCAGATTTTCCTGCCTCCAGAAATGCATCCATATTCCCTCATATCATTAGCCAATTAGTTTTGACATTCAGCTTCCCACCCAAATTCCATCTCATTTCTTTAAATGAATGCAAGACTTGTAAAAGACCTTGCTTTATCATTCTCTAATCTAATAAAGTTTGAAATTTGTTAGTACTTCTGGATGTTTGGTTTTGTCTGTTGCTTTTGTTGTTCAGTTAATTTCTTTCCCCCTTTGGCCTCCCAGGAATTGTTAGTGACAACCTTTTTGGTTGTTGCTGAAACTTGCAATTTTTATTGTGGTTGAGAGCTAGGTTTTGTTCTTTATAATCTGCTTCCCAATTCTCACAAAAACTGTCCAAACTGACACCAAACTAAATCCACAACCACTATCAGTTGTTTGTATTCTCTCTACTAATTCTTCAGTTAAAATGTCAGTTCAAATAAGAGAATATGTTAAATACATAGTTGGAGATTAATTAGGGGTTTCATAACTGATTCAACAGAGCTTCCTTGAAACTGCCACTCCTACTCCAACTTATCAAGTTCTTGTCTTACTACTCCTATATATCCCAGGTCCAAATGATGTTTATCATTATTCAATCAATAAAGAACTTAAACCTATTGATGAGTTTATACTTCTGGGAAGTATAATAAACAAAATAAAGGGGAAGATTAAGAAGAGAATGATACTTTATTTAATATGAATATAGGCTAATATATAGTATCATGACAAGCCACATGTTGTCCATGTATGTCATGGAGGTCATGGGGCTTATCTGAGTAATGTTCCTCTTGAGTCACGAGGCTTAATCAAGTTGTGTTCCATTTAGGACCTGGATTGAGTGATCCCTGCCATAGATGGTTAACTGATAATGGTGCCACTGGTTTATTGGCTGGGTAGTGAACCACTCAGTGAGCCGCTTGGTGATTTACTTGGGGCATTAATTCCCTGAGAGGGAGTAATCAAAGATGTTGCGACATCTCCCCCTGGGGTGCTGGAAGGCGGAGCCTTGGGAATCTTCTTGAGGGTATCTGGTATACGGGCTTGGTACTGATCTAGTTTGGCATTGGGAACAGGGAGTCTTGAATTTTGTTGGGCTGCTCTTGCCTTACATAAACAAAGTTGATCATGATGCATATGTTTCAGTTTGGTTTGAGCTCAAATCCCTTTGATGAGGTAGGTGTTATTGGGCTTCACTTCCATGACAATGCCTGGTCCGCGTAACCCTGGGTCTAATTTGTGTTGGTTGTGATTGACAACCCAGATCTTGTCCCCAACTTGGAACCTTTCTTGTTGCAATGGGATTGCTTCCCGCTGAACCCTTTGTTGTTCCATCACCTCTTGGTCCTTTCTGGCTTTTAGTACTTTTGTGTCATTGCTGTCTGGTATCTTCTTTGGAAGTGGCAGTTGTGGTCCCGTGGTTGTACTGACAAGTGAGAGTTTCTGACCATAGACAAGTTCATAAGGACTTTTGCCTGTATTGCGGTTAACTTGTGTTCTGTAGACCATAAGGGCAGTTGGTAGCATGTCAACCCAGGCTTTTGGATTGTTGGCAGATAACTTACTGAGGGCTTCCACTAGAGAGCCGTTTAGTTGTTCTACGCATAAATTTGCTTGTGGGTGATATGGGCTGGCTGTGACGTGTTTTATTCCATTTTTGGCAAGATAGATGTTGGTGTCAATAGCTTTGAGTTCAGTGCCTCCATCTGTGATTAAGAGGTCAGGCTTTCCAAACTTAGCTATGATCTCCTTGCCAATGAATTGTCTCACGTCATTGCCTTTGTGCTCTTTTGTGGCTTGTGCTACGGGCCATCTGGTTGCATAGTTGATGGCTGTGATGATGTATTTCTTGCCTTTGCTTTCACTAGGCATAGGTCCCACAATATCTAACAACCATACCTTGAAGGGTTGTGTGATGGATACGGGTACTACTGACTTGGGTGGAGCTTTGGTTTGGGCGTACTTTTCACAGACCTCATATTGTTCCAAAACTTCTCTGATATTATCTAGCATGTTGGGCCACCAGTAGCGGGTCTTGAGATATTCATGCAAGTTTCTGCTACGGGTGTGTCCCAAGTCTCTGTGATAATGGAGGATTGTGTCAATCTTTTGTGTTGACGGAACGTAGGGTACAGTGTCACCATTTGGAAGGATTTGGTGGAGGGTACCATATACGTTTTTGAACAGATGGGTCATTATTTTAGGGATTAGGCCATTTTCTAATGCACATGCTGCTCAAGTTGCAGCATAACACAGTTCGATTTTGAAAAAGTAACTAATTACATATTTTATATTTAAAACATTAATAACTCAATGAAAAATTAATATTTTTTCACACTGTAAACTATCAAAATGAAGCTAAGAATCTTATCTTTCTATTGGTGGAAAGATTTTAATATGTATAATATTCTCAATATTAAAGCAAAAGTAATTTAAAAGAGTATAATCCAGATTTTATTATATGATTATATCTAATGATATAAAGTAGATCACTTCAAAGCTAATAAATACTCTTTTTTAATATACAACAGCTTTTTTTTATTTAACTAAATTAAAGATAAGATTGAGAGCTTTATTTTCGCATTTTATTTTATTTAAAAAGCTCAATTATTTAGGATTTTATGATAGTTTGAAGTTAGGGTGTTTTTATCACTGTTTAGATTGATTTTAAGGTTCAAGTGAGCTTCGAACCTCAAATTAAGCATTCTTTAAATGGAATTCTTTAGTATTTTATCATTTTAAAAATATGCAGAAGAGTTACAGTTAACTGAATACATCATTTTAATTGATTTGCACTGATTACAAAGAGGATATGATGTAATAATAATGTTTAGCTGCTTCACATGTATCACTTGTGCATGAAAACTGGGTATTTAATCAATTCTGCAAACATAAATTCAAGTTCAAACTATAATAAAAGCTATCACACCATTTCTTTCAGAATGGTGTCATTTAGCTTGGTATATAAGAGCTAAAGCACCACAAAGCTTCTAATCCAAAAGACCCCATTCAAAGGCCACATTCTTATCATAACTACTCCAACATTAAGGCGCATTTCAGAGATCTGACCTAATTACAGATTCAAAATACTACCATGTCCTCAGTTAAATTTACTTCTGCCATGCTACCCTTTTTTTCCTTGGGAGCTTCAACAAAAAGAGAGAGAATTGCAATGTTAAAAAAGGCATTCCTCTTTATTGCTGGTGATGATCTTGATAATTTCATCAAGCACTTCCTTACTCAAACTGAATTTGGGAAAGCTCAGTTCCTGCCAACTATTCAAATTCAAAAAGACAATGAGTTCATTGAAAACTTAAAGGATCTCATGAAATCTTCTCCCCAAAAACATCTCCCAGCCTTGCAATCTCTGGTTACTTCCAGTTACTCTTTAAAAGAGCTTAATGATATGGGTTTTAATATAACCAAAAGTGAGTTTGAATACTCAAGAAAAATAAATAAAAATAAAAATGTAAGTTTAAATAAAAAAAGCCAAAAAAATAATAACTATTCATTAAAAAAAGAAATAACTAAAAAAATAATTAAAAATTGCTGGAAAATTCTTTTGAAACAAGCCAGTTTACAAAAAAAGTGCCTGAAAAAATTTATAAAGATATAGAAAAAGAGATGAGTAATTACTCAACTGAAATTAAATACTCTCTGCTTAAAACAAAAAAAGAAATATATGAAAATATGAAAATAAAAAATGAAATTTTGGTTTCAATTTCTACTTACTATAAATTAATCCCTAAAAATATAATAAAAAGTAAAAAACAAACTGATATGTGCAATATTTGTAATTTAAAAAATTCACTAGAAAAAAAGAAGGAAGAATGTGAAAGTAAAAACTTGCCATTACCAGAATCTATAGACAATGGCTTAAAGACTATTAATCAGCACCAAGACTTTTATGTTCATCAAAATTGTGAATATAAAAAAGATATTAATGAATTAGATGATGAGTCTTGTGTTGTAGTTATAGATTATAAAGAAAACTTAAAGGTTGGAGGTGGTCCAATTGAGACCAATAATTGTTTTTATTCAAAAAGACCAATCTCATTATTAGGGTTTGCATTAGTTTTTAAGAAAAACAATAAAATTAAATATGAATATCATGATTTTTTGTCTCAAATATTATCACATGATTCTTTATTTTCAGGTGAGTGTTTTATAAAAATTCTTAAATTAGATAGATTTAAAAAAATAAAAAATATAAAAGTATGGACTGATAATGGAAATCATTTTAGATCATATGAATTTTTATATTACTTATTTAAAGAGGCACCTAAATATATTAAGGGTTCTATAAAATATAATTGTTTTGTGGAATGTCATGGAAAAAGCATTGTTGATGGTCACTTTGGTGTAATATCAAAAACATTAAAAGAGAAAGAAAATCATTTTTATATTAAGAATATAAATGATATTAAAAATATTTTTGAGCAAGAAGAAAAAAGAAAAAAAGAGTTATATAAATCAGCGCTATCAGGCTCAAATATTTCTCAAAAGTCATTCTTTTATATTTATGAGAGAAAAGTTAGGCCTATAAGGAAAGAGCTCAAAGTTAAAGATCTGTGCATTAATCTTTTATATTTGATGAAAAATGGGAAGTTGTATACTTCACCTTTAACATTTGAAAGTTTCTCAGAATATTCTGAGATAACTTATCATTTGAAATCACGTGATGATACCAGAGAAACAAAAATATCAGAAGATGCTAGTGGTGCACTAGGGCAAGTTCATGAAGTAGGGCAGCTTACTAGAGGGTGTATTTTAAATAGAGTTATCAGTCTTTCAAAAACAACAACATTTTTTTCTGAAACAAACTAAGAATATTTATGATGAGCCAAAGATAGGGTAATAGCATTTATAGCTTTGGGGCTGCTATTACTCTCCCATGCAACTCATCATAAATATTTTTGGTTTGTAGTTTGTAGTAGCACTTAAGATATTTTCAGTAATACTATAAGTTGCAATTTTCAATTCTAAAATTGATGATTTATTTTTAAAAAAATCATCTAGGCCCAAGATCAATTAAAGTTTTGGAATTTGTTGATTGTATTTTAAGCTTTCTGAATAATTTGAATATGAATAATGCAATTAAGTTATAAAAGAATAAATCTGGCGCCTAGGCATAACAAGAAAAATAATGACCCAGATGTTTGTTCTTGAGGACTTTCTCTTGGATGTCCATTGGTGTGCCAGGTGGGAACCCTTCTTGGAGATTCCCCATGATTAACATGGGCCAGTTGGGGTCGCCATCAGTGCAGAGGATGTGTTTATTGTATAGCCTTTATAGGGCGTCTGCAGTAAGCATCTCTCTGCCTGGCTTGTATTCAATTTGCATGGGGTATCTCTGTATGAGACTCATCCATTTGGCTTGTCTTCTTGACAGGTGTTGTTGTGTTTTAAAGAATATCAATGACTTGTGGTTAGTGAGTACTTTGAACGTCTGGGCTCCTTCTAGATAACATTGCCATTTCATGAGGCAGTGTATGATGGCAACCAACTCCTTATTGTGTATAGGGTATCTTTGTTTGCTGTCTGATAGCTTCCTGGATTCATATGCCACGGGGAGGAAGTCTTTCTGGGCCGTTTGGATACAGAGGACTCCTCCTATGGCATAATCAGAGGCATTGGTTTCTAGCTCATAGATCCCCTCACGGTTTGGGTATTGTAGATTGGGGGAAGTAACCATGCGCTCTTTCAGCTGGTAGAAATGTTGATCTTGTAAAGGTGTCCAGACAAACTTGGTTGTTTTCCCAGTGATGGCTGATAAGGGAGCTGTTAGGGCGCCCCAGTCAGGGATGAACCTGCGTAAATACGCTACCATTCCAAGGAAAGTGCAGAGCTTGCTCTTGTTCCTTGGGGCTGGCATCTCTGTTATAGCGCTTATTTTGTCTGGATCCGGCTTGATACTGTCCTTGCTAATGATATGGCCAAGGAAGGGGAGTTCAGTTGAGAAGAACTCGCATTTGGACGGTTTGGCAATTAGTTGGTTTTCTTGCAGGGTACAGAGGACTGTGTGGACGTCTTCCCAGTGTTGTTGTAGGTTGGGGCTATAGATGATGATGTTGTCCAGGTAGATGATTGCTCTTTTCCCAATGTGTTCCTTTAATACTTCATTCATGAAGGTTACAAAGGTACTGGGAGCGTTTGTCATGCCAAAATTGAGGACAACACATTCAAAGGATCTGTATTTAGTTCAAAATGCGGTCTTTGGAATGTCTTCAGGTTTCATGCAAATTTGGTGATATCCTGCTGTCAAATCAATTTTTGTGAAGATTTGGGACCCCCCAGGGCATCAAAAAGGTCATCAATTAGGGGCAGGGGATACCTGTTCTTTATTGTGACCTCGTTGAGGGCCCTGTAGTCTGGACTAGGCAGAGGCCTCCATCTTTCTTTGCCACAAAGAAGACAGCTGCACCAAAGGGTGACTTTGAAGGTCTGATGAGGCTTTTTTGAGTGCTTTGTCAAGGTAGGCTTTCAGAGTGTTGTCTTCTTGTGGTGTGAGGAAGTAGATGAGTTGCGCTTTGGGCACGCTACCTTTTAGGTTGATCTCATGTTGTATACCCCAATCAGAGGGCAGCTCGGGTAGTGATTCTTGGAATACGGAGGAAAACTCATTGACTAGCTGGTCTCTTATTGGGTTCTGTTTGTGTTGAGTTTCTTTGTTTTTGAATTGGATGACTTCATACATACATGTGCTCCAATTGATTTTGCTGATGTCAGTTTCTTTCTCTGTTTTCATGATCTTTACAAATATGTGGTCCCTCATGAGGGTGTCAAGATGTGTTGGGTACACATGATGGTGGACTTCTTCTTGCTGGATAGTGAGGGTGGCACTGTCCCAGTCTATGTGAGGCTTTGTCTTTTGCATCCAATCTAATCCAAGTATGATATTGCATTTGGGGATTGGGATGATGGGAACACTAATTGTCATTTGGATGTCTCCAATTTGGGCCCAGAAAGGTCTGGTCTTGTGGGTAACTGGTGTGCTGCAGTTGTCCGCCATGATGACCCTTTTGATGTTACTTCAAATGGTAGGTAACTTCATGAGGTCTGCAAAACTCTTGTTGATAAGTGATTGGTCTGCTCCAGTATCAAATAGTGCTGTGCCCTGGTATCTGCAAAAATGGAAAGGATAGGTAAGGAGTTTATTTCCAGATTGGGCAGCAAACAGTAGAGAATTTCTGGAGGGAACCTGGATCATGGTGATTGAGTCCACGTCCTGTTCTCTGTATGAGTCTTGTGAAGAGGGGGAGGGCGGCTTGCCTAAGCACTCCCCTGAGCTTTTCCCTCCTTGTTGGTATCTTTGGTGCTGGCCTGGTTGGCTTGTGCAGTGTGATTCCTGTTTTGAGGCTGGGTACTGTTGGCTTGTTTGATTTGCTTTTTGGGGCAAGGCTCTCTCTAAACTGCAGGGTTTTCCTTGCGTTTTTTGGTGGCATGTAGATTGTCAGACTTCTGAGCTGTGAGTTTTTCTTCTAGGAATACATCCTTGAGGTTCTTGCAGCAGGTCATGTCAAACTGACATCTAATGTGTGTGGGAAGGCCATTTTAGAAGTCCAGGCATGGCCCAGGTTCATCAACGTTGATGGTATTGGGCGCATAATCACATAGTTCTTCATATGCTGCAATGTATTCTTTGATGGTTCCTGTCATTTTGAAGGTTTGAAGCTTGGTCATAATCACCATGTCTGAATCCTTCATGGAGAACTTTTTGAGGAATGCGGCTTTGAATAGTTCCCAGTCTTCCTTCTGGTCAGGATAATGGGCTAGCAATTTGGTAACAAAATGTGAGGCAGTCCCTGTGACGTGGAGAGCAATTTTGCTAACTCAGAGTCTTTGGGGGTACTTCACTTGTTCAAAATTGCTCTCAGTGCTGTTGATCCAAAGAGAGGCGTTCTCACGGTGTAGTCCTGCAAAGGCGCCAATCTCAGCGGTATGTAAGCGCTGAAACACGATATTGGGTATCTCAGGTTGTGTAGGCGCTGTTGTGGCTGGCGTGATAGGGAACAGTCTGCAGGTTTTGAGAGCGTTGTACTGGTCAATGGGTATAAGGAAATTATCGTAGATGACAAGTCCTGGGGGAATGTCTTGTCCTACTTTGTAATCTCTCCAACCGTTAGGGAGTGATATTGCTTGGGTTCTTTTCTTGGAAGGGATTTTTCCTTTGAATTGGGTAGGTATGGATAACCTCCCTGTGCTACCACTGTCAAGTTTATAATTCTGGAAAGTATAATAAACAAAATAAAGGGGAAGATTAAGAAGAGAATGATACTTTATTGAATATAAATATAGGCTAATATATAGTATCATGACAAGCCACATGTTGTCCATGTACATCATGAAGGTCACGGGGCTTATCAGAGTAATGTTCCTCTTGAGTCACAAGGTTTAATCAAGTTGTGTTCCATTTAGGACCTGGATTGAGTGGTCCCTGTCATAGATGGTTAACTTATAATGGTGCCACTGGTTTATTGGCTGGGCAGTGAACCACTTGGTGAGCTGCTTGGTGATTTACTCAGGGCATTAATTTCCCAAGAGGGAGTAATCAAAGATGTTGAGACACTATCAATTAAATTTTTATTATTTGTAATATCCTCTAAAGTAAATACCATGAAACTGTCACAGTAGTTTTTTTAATGCCTGGTATTGCTTGCCCTAATTGGAAAGCCAGGAAATCAGAAAAGCAGTTAAATAAGTTGACGGTTTTAAATCAAATCATTAATTGAAAATGAGTCACTGCTGCTCCAGTTTGTCAGCATTATTTTATTACCTAGTGCAAGTTGACACTGATAAATAGACATAATCTTATGGTCACTCAAAACAACCTTGTTTATCAGAATGGTTGTCAAAAATTAATCACACAAGGATTTTTTGGATATTAGACAAGGTACTCTTTGAAATGATAAACCGGAATAGGAGTCATGGATTCAGGTGGTATTTCTGAGTCAATAATTGTGGTACATATTGGAGAATTTTCACTGTTCAACTCTAAGAGTTGGTTCCTTCCTATTAATTACTTAATAAACTAAATTATCTCCTGGTCTAACTTTATTTAACAATGTAGCCTGTAATGGGTCTACTGCACCATATTTCTTATAACTTGATCTTGAATTGAATTGAATTGTAACCGGAAGATGGGGCTTGCTTCAGGTTCTTTGTCATCAGTGCCGCCTAACATTATCCCCAATGCCCTCCAATCTTGGAAAATTCACTGCAAAATCTGAAACCGCAACAGTTGTGACTTCCCAATGTCCAGAGTTTTATTCAGAAGACACTTTGATATTGTTGAAAGCCATTTATCTGAGACTTCTTTGGTTAGGTTTAATTATCTTGTTAAGCCCCAGTGTTTTTTTGAAAATTTCACTAAACAGTATCTGAAGCTTTGGTGGTGGTTAATCATCAACTCCTTATGGATTTGGGTGGTTATTTCCCACCACTTGGAAACCTCTTCATATTATCCGTCAATTTCCGTCACAAAAACCACTTAAGCTCCGTTACCAGGGAAATTATGTTCAACTGGTTGTTACTCTTACTGGTTTGTCATGTTGTACACAGCTCTTTAAATATGGACTCCAGACCTAGCACTGGAACAGATACACAATACTTTCAGAATGAGCAATAGGCTTCTATGGCATCTGGAAAGTGATACACTTCCTCCTTGTTTTCAGCAAATCTTTCTGTGTTAATTTATCTTGCAGGGAAACTATTCCCTGTAGGATGAGTTCCTGACAAAGAGGTGGCTCTGAAAATAAAGTATCTTCAGTTTGATTTACATAGAGAGGGAAGTGATCCTACTAGGGCAACATCAGTGAAACAATACTGATGGCAATATGAGGTGTTATTGCTAAGACATTGATATTTATGGTTGACTCAAATGAAAAACAGATTGATTCAAGCTCACAGATGACCCAAGAGGACTTGGGCGCATTGTAAAATTAAGACTGATGTGCTGCAACTGTTTTAAAAGAGGTATTTATGCAATTTGAATCCCCTAAAAATGATATCTTCTTTTTCTGCTTTGTTTGGACTCTAAACTTTCAGACCTCTGAAAAAGTATAAAGAGAATTAAGTTCCTTGATTCTTTGTTGCAGCTGATTTAGACATCTCAGTTCTCTATGCTTCTAACATAGAGAGGGTGCATGCTGGTTCACCCTATGACATATCTAATGTTATGGCCTGGCTCAACCTACATGAATAGTTGAATGGGGTATTTTCATATGAGGAGTGAAGCCAATCTACAATGCAGACTCAAAAAAGACTTCACAGAGCATTACTGACCCTTAACTTTATAAATTGTCAAGTATATACTTCTGGGAAGTATAATAAACGAGATAAAGGGGAAAATTAAGAAGAGAATAATACTTTATTTGATATGAATATAGGATATTATATAGTATCATGAGAAGCCACATACTGACCATATATGTCATGATGGTCATGGGGCTTATCTGAGTAATGCTCTTCTTAAGTCACAAGGCTTATTCAAGTTGTGTTCTGCTTAGGATCTGGATTGTTTAATCCCCGTAATAGATGGCTGAATGATAGCAGTGCCACTGACTTAATGATTAGTTGGTGAGCCATTCAGTGGCTCATTCGGTGAGCTACTTGGGGTGTTAATTTCCTGAGAGGGAGTAATTGAAGATGTTGCGACACAATGCCACATGTGCCACCCCCTTGATGGTACAAATCCTTCTCCACCTGGCATAAGAACCCTTCCTCTTCCCAATAAAGATCATCCCATTAAAACTCTCTTTCTGACCCTTCTTGAACTGTTGTCTTCCCCAGCTCCAGGCACTGAGCTATAAATAGTTCAGTTGCAACATTTTTACTCAGAACCCATGGGTTCCAATTCAAGTAAGGGGCTGCTAGCAACAGACCCTGGTTTGAAACCTTATTCAGCTTTGAAGGGGGTGGTTTTAGGGGGTTAAATCCCTCCTGGGGTTTTGTAATGTTGCTGCCCAAATAATCGCCATCAGACATGTATAGGTTACTATCTGATCACTTGTGGAATTGTACGGGATTTAATCGGCGTTGCGTTATACCAATTTGAGTATTTCTGATCAGGTTGGGGGGTTTTTTTGTAGGGGTTTGGTTTGGCTTTAGGTTTGAAAGGCTCGATCCTAATAGGCTGTTTGGATTATAGAAAGGAATTTTAATCCTTTTGGTGAGAGGGATTCACTTCTTTAAATCGATGTGAAAAAAGAATAAAATTTGAAGGATTTGGAGCACACTGCTGAAAAATGACCTGAGCTCTAAAATAATACCCAGATCTGCAAAATTAGAGTCATTTATCAGTCAGATTTGAATTTAAATCATTTTGGGGTCATTGGATGATTGGGTTTATTCAATTAGCATTTTGGGCATATCTTAGTTTATCAAGTTGAAGGGTGGGCTCAGAAATAGAGATGTTGAGATGGAGTTTATTCAAAGTCGCCACTTGAATGCTAGATTGGGTTTCGTCAGGGCATGTCGGATTTCAACTTTTTCATCAGCACCAAGGGGATTTAATGGCTCTTGATAGTTCGATTCTGTAGCTCTTTTAAAGAATGGAAAACGAGGAGGATCTTAGTTGCATTATCATTGAGGATGATACAAGCGAGGATGCTTTAAAAGCCCCCATAAGGAGTTTTGGCAACGATCCTCTAGATCAGAACGTGTTATCTTCTCCAAACTATACGGGAGGGATCATCTATGGAGGATATGATGATCCAAACGAACCTTGTAATTATTTGGAGGAGTTACCAAGTGAGCTTTATTTATGATACAAGAGGACTAAAGATTAATAGCTGGGTATTATATGGCGAACTTTCTTAATGATCTAAACCCCTCTTCGGAGCATTTTGATCTTGCAAGAAATGAAGGTCCAGACGAGTTCCCCAAACTCGGCACCCCAGTTTTATCCACCCCTTCCCCTAAATTAGCCTTTTTCAGTCCCGGTACAGCTACTTGCCCTGGCTCGGAGGTTGTTGATTTGACCACCCCGATCAAAAATTTTAAGAAAAGTACTGTTTTGAAACGCTCAAAAAATATTCTCGAAGAACCAAAGTCTCCCTTAAAAAGGCAGAAGTCTCATCCAGAAGCTGAACGGCACTCTTCTTCATTGGAAAAGAGTGCTGAATTAATTTAAGTAATGATTTTGTTTTTGCAAGCTTTTCCATCAGCTGTTATTCTTAGTCAACCCACTCACGCTAACCTAGGTCTTAACGATTCAGAGCTCATGAATTACTTGGCCAAAACCAACCCCAGTCCAAAAATTTCATCTGGGATGGGCTCTCGGGACCTGGATTCTACAGAGGGTACTTTAGTTCCAGGGTTGTTTAGAAGCTTATCTCTCTTTAGAGATATTTTTACTTGATGAATCTGCTAGTCCCCCTCCGTCTAATTATTCTAACACCTTTCCCAAAGCGCTTTCTCTCGATATACTTCTCTCTAAATGGAATCCTAATTTTGACGAAGCTGAAGTAACTACCGAGCAATTAGATGTGCCAATAGATCAAAGAGAACCGATATTAACGCCTAGATCTCAAGTAAGGGTGGATAAAAAGAACAAGAAGCAGGAACTTCAGGTACGCCATTTTAATTTAATAATGACTATAGTTAACATTGGTATAGCTTGAAAAGGCTGCCCTTCGTCAAAGGGAACGAGATATTTCAAATGCAAATAAAAAGTCGGTCGATGCCACGCAAGCCTGGCAAGACTTAACGCTTCTGTTTGATTCCGAATGGATATTGGATACAAAAGTTGGACAGCCCCTTATTGCTCTCTGTGAACAGGATGGAGCCAAAGCAATAGAGGACCCACGCATGACGATCCCATTCAGCTTATGCTGGGAGCTCAAAACAACGAAGCGCTATGACGAAGCACGTGCAATGTTTGTACCGCTGCCCAGACCTGTTCATTTGCCAGTGCTTAAGATCTTATTGAAATGGGATGCTTCAGAACTTCTCGAATGGTGTCTTTCTATGAAAGGTAAGACTGCAGTTCTGCAAGGCTTAAAATGGTAGGCCTGCTCTCAAACAGTACATTGGATGTGGCTAAATTCGACATGCAGATTGTGAAACTCAGTTATCCCAACTACCAGACCATTGCTATAGTGTCTGGAACTCAGTCTCTTTTCCGGACTATTCGCACTCATGTGAATCGCGGCTTCAATAGCCAGGTCCGTGCACTCGATGGAGATGCTGCTCCAACCAGTCGGACATCACGAGGCTCCTCGCTGCGTGGTCGGCATGAGCTCATCCATATCGAGTATTTTGAAGACTTCCTCATTCAACTACAATTGCTGCATGACATCCACATTGTACAACTTGAAACCCATGCAGAGGTGATTGATTTTATTTACGCCATGACAAAAGAAATCTCTGCCATCCCACATCGGTAAGCCAACTCTGTGCTAAGATTTACCTCAAAGCCCTCAAGAAACCCGATTGTTTGCGAACTTGCCTGAACTCTCAACTCGCAAGAGTGACAGTGCAGAGGAAACCTGGCGCCTTATCCTCGAGCAGATTTATTTGGTGACCCCGACCGTCGCCTCGGCCGTTACCCAAGCATATCCGTCGTTTGCCGCCCTGATTTCGGCGCTTCACACCTGCGAAAGCAAGCAGCAAAAACTGGCGCTGCTGAGTGAGATTGAGGTTTACTCTTTCCAAACAACCACTGATCTTTTAGGTAAGGCCTCCAACTGGACGATCCAGGCGACTTGGTGAGAACCTGGCATCCCGGATCTTGAAAGCCTTCACCTCCTCAGATCCCCACCTTCCCATAAGCTAGCAAGCCATTGTTTTATTGCACACTTGTTGCTTTCTCCCAAGTATCCCTCAGAGCCTTGATGTTTCCAACTCAAGCTTAAAAATAAACTTATTCATTCTTACAAGGCTTTACTTTTTAAACGGTAGACTCATTTGCGCAGCGCTGTTGCAATCATGTAGTACCTAAGCATCATTATTTGAAGTATTTATAAGGGCGTAATCATTTGGTGCAGGGGCTTTATTAATGAATTTAGGTGGTTAATCTGTAAGCTTTGGATCACGCAATGGGACAGTCAAGTCGGACGGTGCACATTGAGATGTTTTAATGGAGTGCGCCCCAATGCCGAATATAGGGGTTCCGTGGATTTGACCCGTAAGCATAGGGTGACCCCTGATGACAAATGTGTAACAACATATATTTACAGGTGACGGATGGCTCACAATCTACGACGCTTGGAGAAGTTCGGTGAGTGGGGGGAAGTTGGCGGCCGGGTGGATCTCTTGGGTTGGAAAAAGTTATAGGTGGGAACCGGGCGTGCTTTAGGGACGAGTTGATCTCTGAGATGCCGGATCTGAAGCTCCTCGCGTTCCTAAAATATTAGTTTGTGGGGATGTCGGTATTACCTTTTGGGCCTCCATTTCCTTCTGACGGATCTCTTCCTGCTGGACTTGCTTCTTTTGGAAATTGTCGTCAAACACCCGCCGGAGCTGCACCCGCTGTTCGGAATACATGACAAAGGGCTGAGGGACTGTTAGGGGACGAGTGGATTTACGAACCCCATGTACAGGAGCTAGTTTCGGGGCAGGACGGGCACGGAAAGCAAGTGGGTTTTCCTTTAGCCGCCTGCGGCCTTCTTCGTTGATCTTCTGCTGCATGAGCCTTTCGTATTGCGCAGCCCTAGCATCAGCTGCAAACACGAATGGCTTGGGCACAGTCACAGGCTTTTCTGGGACTTTGGGTAAAGCCTAAGAGTGATTAGTTGTCAATAGATTGCGTTACTTTGGGAGAGAAAGTCGGCATGGGCGTGGCCTTGAAGCAGCGGGCACGATCCTCTTCAAGCATCTGCTCGCGGACCTTGCGATCGAACTCCTGCATCTTAGCAGCAGCGATCTTGTCAGAGGCAAAGGTAAATGGATGGGGGACAGTGAATTTGTGTCCACTGTGATTGATGTGTGTGCGATGGGAGGAGGAGGCCCGATGCTGTCGGGCGAACTTGGGGTGAGGAGTATTCTGTCTGCGGGCTCGTCCTATGTTAGGAGAGCGAGCGATAGTTGTATGGGCCTTGATGATACGGGGTACTCCCAGATTTCCCCGAGAAAGAAGTATTTTGGGATTGACTGGTCTGGCGCGAAAGGGCTCGGGCATTACAGGTGAAGGAGGCTTTGGGTGAACTTGAGATCTGATTTCAGTAAGTAGCTTTGGCGCTTTGGGAACGGTTAGGCGCCTGTTGATGGGCGAAACAGTTCTTTTCGTCGGCTTGGCTCTAAACCGGTCGGGGAGCTGCCCGTTGACTTTTCTCACGCGCTCAAGAAGTGGAATAAAAGGGGATCCAGCTGACCCATCAGGCTTCCCCGAGCTCGAATTCCCACTTTGAGATGTAGCTTTTCCACCGGGCTGGCGGGTCTGAAGCTGGATTGATGACAGACGTCGGGGAACAGGAGATTCAGAGGCCTGAGAAATAGGGAGCGAAGTCCGAGAAGGTCTTTGCCCGCTGGAACGAAAGGAATTGATAGGACTATAGAGCGCTTCTTCGTAAATACGATAGGCTTCTCTGTGGGACTCCAATGCCGCATCGTCCAAAAGAGAAATCCTTTCTGAAGAGCTACCAAGTCTACTGCGACTCTGGTTGGAATCGAACCTTGTGGAGCCATGGTCAGCTGTAAAAAAGAAAATAAGAACTCTAAAAGGCTGGCTAACTCACGAGTTCTATCATACGAGAGGGAAGAGAAGGAAACAGCTTCTGAACTGACTCCTTCATAATATGGGAACCCTTCAGCTAACTGTGAAGGACGGACAGTTGGACTTTGAGTCGAATACATTTAGTTCCTTCTAAACATTGCATAGTATCAGTATTATCCGGAGTGTCATAAAGTTTTTCAGAAATTCATAAAGTAGCAGAAATATTTAGCTACAGGAGAGTATGTTTCTATTCATTTCCTTTGCTAAAAGCAAGAAAAATAAACAGACCACAGCTAATGTACTGACAGTAGCTGATAACTACTTTGCTAACACCAAACGTTGAAACTCTCAATAAGGCTTGAGCCATCATCGACAAGTAAGCCAGAGTTTAAACATTCACCGTTGAAATACTAGTTGGGCTGAAAAGTCTTGAAAGGATCATGTACCTTGAATAAACTTATAAGAATACTAGACTGGAAGTGGTAAAATGCAAGTAAACTTTAACAAGCGCGACCACTTTATGAAAAGAGTTTCAGGCTTCCCTTGAATATAAATTTCCCTCCTGCCACTGTGTTGGACAGGGATATGGGATCCCACTTGGGTAAAACTTGGCAAACAACTTTTTAATTGGTTCAACAGCTGAACCTTGAATACCGAATCTATAAATTAGGACCACACCAAATCGAGGTTGCATCCCATCCAGATCGATTTAAAATCGAAGCTATCCCCTGCCAAGCCTACATACAATTAGCCCTATGGACTGTTGCTTTGCAGCAATGATGTTTTAAATAAACTAGGGAACAAATGCTCTTAAAATTATAGGATTATAGTAATTCTAAAATAAAATTATTCCAGTATAAACCTAAGCCTATTTTATATCCCCTAACCTATTTCCTTGAGCTCTATTTTTAGGCAGATGTGGTGAAGTCTACTCCCTGGGAGTCAATCATAAGTATTTCAACCCCAACTTAAGTCCATGTGCAAGCAATTTGGTTCCATTTTATATCACGTCCCCTTATCTTACATACAAGGTGAATTCTATCATTTTTCATAGTGAAAATGACATAGTTCACCCTGCGTGGAAGATAACTTATGCTTATAAATCATGAGAATTCATGAATAAACTTCTCATGCACCTATGTGGTGCATTATGCCTAATTCACACTTCTTGGTATTAATAATTGATATTAATCTTAGCAGTATAAATCAATGTATTTCCCTATATTTTTGGCATCATCTCATAAATTAAATAAAGCTTTAAAAGTGAAGCTGGGCTGTGAAGAAATTCTGATTAGTTAGGGTTAACTGATTCATCTCTTCTTTACAATAGTCACTGAAAGATAGACAGATAGCTGCCAGGGTAGAACTCTCTATTCTAGGTGCTATATTACAAGGTTGTAAGGTTAATTGAATATCATGATAGTATATGAAACACGGCAGATCTAAAAATAGAATTTTCTTATTTGAAAAGTACTTAAGACATTCTGAATCAACTATCATTAGCTAATTAAAACCCTTGCAAAGTGAGAAAGACATGTAAACCAATTTGGCAATACCATGATGGGTGCACCACTGCCATAATTGGATTTAAAAGTATTAGCTTTGGAAAACACATCATTAATAGACAGGAGATCAGTCAATAAATATTTAATTCACCAAGAAGTTAGACAGGGCATCACCTGTTTAATTAGTATTTTATCAAGCACAGGTTGAGACCCCACCTAATAACTAGCATCATATTGGACTCTCTCACATCAACAAAATATTTATACTAAAGAGAAAAAATCAAGTAGTATAATATTGCTGACATATCAAACCACAATTAAAGTTTGGAATCATAGCTCTGGAGGCTGAAGCTAGCAGCTTGAGATGATAGGCTGACTATAAAGAGTTCATAACAACTGGACACTATTATGGCCATAGAGTTATTGCTCTATTAAAAATTCTTTGAAGTCCACTTGAAAGGCAGAAAATGTTTTATCAATCACATTAATGTGATGATTTTGTAGCAGTGTTAAGTATTAATAAGAATGTATTTCTGTTATTTCAAATATCTCTTCAAGACATTTCCTGCCCAAAGCTTTTAGTGTCTTGTCCATTGACCAAGAAAATACTTTTCTTAGTTGCCTTCAGTGACCTCTAGACAGAAATCACCTGTCACTTTCAACCATCATCACCACTAATAGGATGCACATATGATGTTATACATATTCATGCCATATCAATAACCTGTCAAGATGTCTAATAATCCTCATGATATAAATAATAATTCTTTAAGATCCATAAATCTTGACATGAGCATTGTGTACTTTTGTTTAATTCAGTAGAATATTCTTCATTATATTTAAATGTTATGTTGGACAAACTTTTAATGAGTTTAAGTTGGGAGCCCTTAGGCTCTAAAAAATAGTTTACAGATCTTTTTCCTAGAATATTGCCCCAAATAGTAGGGCACATATTCTCTCTGAAAGCTACTCCATACACTATATAATAGTTTTAAAAGCTATGGCAACAAACAAAAATAATTCATATTTAAACAAAATGAACCCAGATGTAAACAAAATTGAAATAAACCCAATCTATTGTAAACTAATATAAAGTTGTTTGTTTTTAATTTTGTTTACATCTAAGTTCATTCCATTTAAATCTGAGTTATTTTTGCTTGTTGCCATAGCTTTTAAAACTACTGTACAATTAGTTATTATAAAATAAAGTATTTTTATGTTTTAACATCTCTCTTTATTTTGTAACTCTTTTAAAACTACATTTACAGCAATGTATTACAGATAATTGCTCATTTACTTGTTTTATACATAAATTAGTACTTTTGAGTTTTGATGAAATTTTTGATACATACAATTAATTCACATTATAATTACTTCAATTTTGTATCAAAAAATATATTCAGTACATTAAGGTTCTTATTTATGCTTCTGAATCTACAGTACATATAGTTTGTGTTAGAGTTGTGTAAATCAAATCAGAGCTCAGATAAAAGTTATGAGGGTAAATTGCCCATACTAAAATGAGAACAGAGAAAAGGAAGATACACTGGAGATTTAAGCCTACAAAACTATGAGAGAAGGGCAGAAATTGTGACACAAAAATAAGTAGCAAAAGGGCAAACAAAATATGCAAATGAACAATCAGAAAGAAATAATTTTGTGATAAAGGATACAAAACTTGTTGGTCTTAGGTGGAGACCTTTCTCAGTCAAGACAAGATGACAGCAGCCATGGCGTAAGAGGGAGATCTTAGACCCTAAAGTTACTTTCATTTATAAGGAAGTTAACTTTACTTTTTGTAGAAAAAAACTATCTTAAAACAAGTTTTCAGAGGGAAAATGAGAACAATTATAACTCAGCTAGGTGAGCCAAACTTGAATCTAATTGGCTGGCTAAAAATATTTTCACCTCTTGGTTAGAGACCACTTTCAAAATATCTATGATGTCATAATCTAATTTTTGGGCAACCCGCTGGTTGACTGCCAAGCGCCATAGGATAGTGATATCTTGTGAATTTCAAGGCGTAATTATCTGGGCAAAATTCTGGAAGATGCAGGTTATTTTCTTCAGCTGCAATAGGAGCTGCTTCAACCTATTTTTTATTGATGACTAAATTTAAATTATCTAATACTTTTAGAGGTTTTGCTTTTTTTTCTTTTCCCACTTTTCTTTCTCAGGTAATCTATTACAGGCAAAAAAATGACATTACTGTGATAGTTTGGATGATCTAGTAGCACAATAAAATAAATGACACTTTTTTCTGAAAGCTGGGTGGTTTTATTTTTGGATTAGGCAACCATGATTATTTTTTCTTGATTTGAGTTTCCTCACATTGTAAATAAATTTATTTTGTCACCAACTGTCAAGATTTCTAGATCTTGAAGAAGAAGAGAGATTGTTTTTATTAGGTGAGTTAGACATGTTGGGATGGGATATTTGTATGAAGACAGATGTGCTTCTATTGATGTAGATAGGTGTGACAACAGGCTGTGTTCTGTTATTGGTTGATTCAATTGAGGTGGAAGTCCTGTGGCCCTTTGAAGACGCGACACCGTCAGTGGTGATTTAGCAGGAATTTGCAAGTATCAATAAGTTGCTCTTATTGTACTTTGACACTGCTACTATTTGGACTAGTAGTGATGTTGAAGGGTATTAATTGTCTGTCCTCCAAGTGATCTTGGAAGGACCCTTTATAGTTGACAGCTAACGGCCAAACCAGTGTCTAGCTGTGGACAACTCTTACTAGCTAGCCTATCATCCCCAAGCTACTAGTTTCACCCCCTAGAGTTGTATCCCAAAACCTGAATAAGGTTTGAGATGAGGTAATATTCTAGGCTGCTGATTTCTCCTCTTCAGCCTGGATATACCTTGACTTAGTTACGGCAAACTAAGTTGATACCCAATTCAGCCAACCTGCCCTTGTGTTCGGTATAATGTGCAGAATTTGCACAGGCAGTCTTTTGTCTCACTTCTTGGTAAAACAGGATGTTGTAATTCTCCGTTCCAATCTCTGAGTCAGGTCTGCGTCCCTATTCAGAATCTGGAATCCTTAGCATCTAATTATAGAAGCTTCTGGACTGGCCCGTGACCTGAGACCCAGAATGTCTCAGGTATCTTCTGACTTGAAAACTATATCAATATTATTATAGTTTCTCCATATTTTGGAATAGCTGTGTCACTCTGTCTGTGTCTCGTCTAATGTCAACCCACAGCTTCAGTGATTGGGATATGGATCAGTCAACCCTAATAGATCAGGATTTTCTAACACCAACTTTCATAGTAAACTTAGTCAAACCAAATGATAGTTGTAAGTTGTTTTCATCTTGTTTTCTGTATTGTTTACCATATTTTAATTAAATAATTCAGTATTTTAAATTTTTATGTTAAGATCAAGCTGTTTTACCTATACATGTCTTAAATCACTTTTAATTAGGTTTTGTTTTACATTGGAAATTGTAATTTATTTAAGTCTGAGCATACTTTGTCATAATTTGAGTTGATCTTATTCATATTTTAGCTGTAAAAACTATTATTAAGAAATATTTACATTACTACTTTAATATTTAATAAGTTTATATAAAAATGATTTAATGCAAGATGGAATAATTTTGTCACTTTGTGTTTTGATGATATGGTTTGATTCATTTTTAAAAAAAAAAACATTTATAATTTGTTTTAACTGAGTTGTAAAGCTCAGTTGTCAACTTAACATACATCACACAAGTAGTACTTTTTTGATCACTCTATTATGGGCTCAACATTATGTTATCACTTGACTTACAAGCATGGTGAAAGTTCAATTTTCATATAAGAACTTAGGCCAATTTAGATCATATAACCCATAAAACTATACACAGACATTGTTAATTCTTACCTTGATTAATGTCACATATGTCATCCTCTTGATAGCACAATGTTTTTTCACACAGTATAAGAATCTTCAATATTTTCAATTAAGATAATATTATTTTCATATTTCTTTTCTGTCTTCTCTTAGACCACTGTCTTTTCTTGACTATCAAGTACTGAACTATAAATAATTTAGTTGCATTAAAATTGATAAGTGATTTTATTAAAGCGTCCTGAAAATAAGTTTACGTGGCATGATTTGAGGTGAAGTTTTTTCGATTGGAAATACACTGTAAAAATTGTGAAATAAATAGTATAAAAACAGTTAAATCAGACAGAACCTGTTTTACTATGTTGCTCTAGAAATAATTCATCTATTTATGAATGTTTATAAATTATCAAGGGGATATTAAGGGGATAAAAAGGTAATAAATATGTTTTTTTGGGTTAGAATGCTAGTAATTGATACAATATAAGTGAGTAATATCATTAAACTTAGTTTTATTAGAAGTTAATTGTTATAAATATTGTAAGCTTTAGGCTATTGGTATAATTTAGGAGCAAGCTGAAGTAACTAATTAAAGCTTGTAATTAATACATTTGTCACCTTTAATAGTATTACATTGATATTTTTGTTGAAGATCTATGATGCTGATTATTCTGTATAAATAGTATAATTATAATTAGTGGTACAGTAGTTTTCAAACCTGTTGAGATAAATGTATAATCTCAGTCTAAAAACAAATGCAACTAAGTCATAAAACAAAATCAAAGTGGATCCAAATCTATTGTAATTTAATATAAATTGTATAATTTTTTATTTCCTTTTTAGACTGAGTTTCATACGTTTTTAGACTGAGATTAATTGTTTATCTCAACAAGTTTAAAAACTACTGTACTTTTTTAAATTATCAATTATACTTGGCTTAGGGGTAGATAATTTTCCATATAAGTGATTAATTTTATGAGGTAAAGCATATACTTTTTATTTTTTACCAGACTTTTAAGTGTACTCCAGCTAAGAACCCTAGTAAATTTTGTTGCCCCTTAAAAAAGGTTTTTAAGGAGTTATTGATGAAAAGTAAAATTCTTCCTTGAAAAAAGGGGTATAGCTCAGTGGTAGAGCAATCGACTGCAGATCGATAGGTCTCTGGTTCAAATCCGGGTGCCCCCTGAATGTTTTTTTTGAATTGTCTTGTGAAAGTAGGGGCTTTTTTGACCAGCCACATTAAAACTAATTTAGTTTTTAATATATATTTCTAAATATGTATATACTATGCTATAATCAATTATAGCTCAATTATAACAGAAACGAGTATTGCTGTGAAATTAAGGTTTTAGATAAGGATTATAAGCAGATTATATTTATTTGATTATATTCGTCATAAAGTAGTTGATATACCTATAGAATAATGTACTTTAAAAGGTATTATATCCTACTATAGTCTTCACATTGGTGGAATGAACAAACAAAAGTTAGCCCAGAGCAAAAAAATGTTCACTGGACAAAAACAAAGATTAAGCATATGATCTGCATAGATTAACAATAATACATGCAACAATGAAAAAATCAAACCCAATGTATAATATGTATTACAATCGTACAATACACCAAAATCATTTATAGAAAATAAGATTTTAAAAAAAGTTAAATCAACTTATGATCATCCAATTTCCTACTATGTCTGCTATATTTTGATCAGGGTATATATAAGGTACATAATAAAGCTCAAATATGAAAATAAGACAATATAAAATCAAATCAACAGTGCACATAGTCAAAATACTAAAAAATCATATAAAGCACTATATTAGTGCTGATCTGTCAAATCATTATATTTAATTCAAAACAAAAAAGTGAATATGTTCATTTGAAGGGTACCTTTTGGTTATAAGTTTGTATGAAGGCAAATAGATAATAAAAACAGCATTATTGGCATTATCGGGGCTCTTTTTAGATTTAGAAGGACAATACAGATAAATTATACAATAAATGAGTATATACAGTTATTTTGATATCAAATTTTCCTAAAAATGTAAAACATAAGCTATTATACAAATCAAATTAGTAACTTTTATTTTATTTCAATGTAAAATATTACTCAATCAGGACAGCCAAAAGTGCACCTATTGTCAAGTGTCAAGGTTATGAGTGCATCATATGGTGTTTTGCAACTGAACTAATTATAGTGCAGTATTTGGATTGGGAAAGACAACATTTCAAGAGAAGGACAGAGAAACAAATTTGGAAAAGATAATATTTATTTAGAAACACCAGGTAATTTTATATCATGATAGGCGGTCATTGGACCACAAATGAGGATGACACAGTGACTGCAACCTAAATGAGGGTTTATTGTATGTTGAATAAGTTGTTACAGGACTTTTGTGGTTATGAGCTTCACATCTTATAAAGAAATCTGAGTTCCCTTAACGACTTCCAAATTGAGAATAAAAATGATGTTAGATCTATCATACAGTAGGATAGCCAAGAAGCCAAGAAAGCTGGTCACAAATATCTGAGACTGCCAATCGCCTTGATCTTCTCCAGCGGATATTTAGCTTCAGTATTGAGTCCAAAATAACTTTTTCTAACATGCTGGGGTGTCCAAGCCTCGTTGCAGCTCAGGATGCTTGAGAAAATTAAACTTTCTTCTGGGTTCCTTACCAATTTGCCCGCCTTCAGCTGGGATAAGCGCGCTGAGGATTCCCTGTGCTGATACCATGTTGAGTCAACCTGGGTCAAAGCTGCCACAATGATTAACTGATAAGTGTCATGTTCCCATCTTTTTAATACAAACTATCATGTAGCTTTTGATGATTTGCTTAAATAAAGAAAAACCACTTACCAGAATAGAAAGGAAAGAAGGTCCAGAAGGGGACAGTTCATTGGGAACACATTCTGACTCATTTCATTAAGGGTTTGCCCTAATCCCTATTAGACAAACCAAATTTCAACATTATTAGCTATCTTGACTATCTGTCTTGAGGTCCTGCTCTGCTCTGGGATAATAAATTAAAAACATTGATTTCTTCCAAGCCATAGATAGAGAAGTGGCTCCCACACCCACTGTGAAACCATCAATGCCACAAACTACAGGACTCTTAATATTTTTATTCAGTCATGCAGACATCTCATCTGGGTGATCATGCTTTTTCTTCAACATTAAAGTACCATTCTGAGGGCCTTAGCTCTCAGGTTTTTCAATATTCCCTCTATCTTGGGGCCTCCCTTGACCACAATTCCTCTTTGGCCCTTGGACTAAGTGTATTCTGACTTATATTACACAAATGGTTTCCATGTGGGCTTGTAAACCAGCCAATCCACATCAGATAAATGGAGAACCTTCCATCTTGGGCTGCTCTGCCACCATAGCCATCTAGCCAACCAATAATGAGACCACAACCAAATTGACTAATAGCAGCCATCATAAATCATCATCCACCTGTACCTTCAGCGCCTCAACCGCCAAACCCCAGTAACCCCACCCAATCCCGGACCCCAGCATTCACAGCACCACCTCTGTGTCAACTTCCTTCCCAGTATTGTTCTGCTCCTGGGCATCCATCCTCCTCCACCTCCAATAAACCCTATCACTAAAACATTTTCTATTTCT
>QTSX02000281.1:0-89906 GCA_014839935.2 Entomophthora muscae | reverse complement strand
ACACAACAATGACAATGGGCAGGAAGTAGAGTGATAGGATTATAGCCTACGCCACACCCAAAACCTGGAGCAGCTGGAACACTGCTATCACCCGGATGTGTGACAGCACATTTGCTGCTATACCCCTCCCTGATCCAAGAAGCTTTGGGTCCTGCATGGGCAGTTCAATGACCAGGTTCTCCCACCCTTGTCTTCTTTCACCTTCCTGGTGCCAAGTCACGAAGTCTACACCAGAGCCTTCAAGATCTTCTGGGGATGCTTTTAGCTCCTTCCCACCAACCAGCTCCCTCCCACTCACGCCAAAGGGGCAAATCCCTCCTCTGCTGGAGAAGGATGAGTTTGGACCCTAACCACTGAGCAACCAGCTCATGCACACTCACTTGAGCCAAAAAGTTATTGTAATGGACTTTGAGCAAGCTCAGTTCAGAGCCTTTGACCACCCTCATGGAAGAAGTCTAGGGGGCTGCTTCTTCCATTTCAGGCAGCGACCCTCATCAAGAATCTCAAAGTGAGAAGGACCTTTTGAGAAGTATCTTAACAGTGGTAAGGGAAGTTCCGTAAATATAAAATGATAATCAATAAATCTTGAATAGTAAATTAGAGAATATAAAAAAAGTTGGACACACTAAGCCTTTAATTGATTGGCTGTTTGGATAGGCATGCGGGGATGAACAAATCAGTGTGGCCATAGAATTTGGCCACAGTCTCAGCTGGGAGGGTATGGATCCTGGCCTGCAGCAAATCAAATAGGTCCTCGGTCCCTGTTGGGGTTCCTCGCTTGAAAACTTGCTTGAGCCTCCCAAAGACTTCCTCAATGGGATTTAGGAAGGTCAAATAGGCAGGGAGGAAGAGAAGGCGTAAATGTGCGGTGGCCAATTGCTGGGGGCCCACTGTAATGCTTGTGTCAATCATTGGGAATTCCTCAAGAATGTCAGCCACCTTGTGGAGACCAACATTGTCCAATACAATTACGTTGATGAAGCCTGGGCTTGTGCGCCTCAGGTGCTCCTGGACCAATCAGAGGAATGACAAGAAGGTACGGCTGTTGTGAAAACCTAATATCATTTGATAAAGCTCAACCCCCTTAGAACCAAGGAGAGCCACCATTGAGTATGCTGTGGCGCGGACTGCAGCACGCCAAGCCATCCCACCATTGGAGCCTTTGGGGACATACCCATACTCATTGTGCATTGACAAGGCAAATGCTAATTTGTTGATATAATAGAATTTCACTGTCCCCTTGGCTTTGAGGGCAGTGTACGCCTTAGCAGTTTTTTCTGGGTCTCAATATTGGCTGGGCTGTTCCAATTGTAGGGGGATACCCCAAGCTTTTTCCAGAAAAAGCGCATTTCCTTGACCAAATGATAATAGAAGAAAATTGAGGCCTCAACCCCAAAAGCAGACTTGACCATGGCCTGTATATTTGCCAGCTCAAGATGGCAATCTTGGGTTATCCACTGGCAGATTGCCCATTTGTGCTCCTTGGTGAGCATGGAAGAAACATGCAAGGATTTCTCTGCGGCAAGGACTCGGCCAGTATCAAAGAACTTGTTGAAGGTCTTTGAGGCGTACTTGGGATCCACCCCAACAAGAGCCGCAGTTACCTTGTAATCACCAGATTCCTGCATGAGCCAGAGAAGGATGATGCACTTAATGTCAGGAATGCGCTTGTGAGCGAGCTTTTTAGCGGTGGGGATTGGCTTGTTGGCGTTGGGCACAACACAGGGCATGGACACCTTGGTGTAGAACAAAGCAACCTTTTTGAGCACCAGCTGTCCCTCATTGGTTTGATAGAACTGGGGCTCCTTGTCATCCTCCTGATTGCCATCACTGACGTAGGGCTTGTAGCTAGTATCAAGTACAGGCTTCACCTTCTCCAGCATGGCTGACGGGACTGACTCTTGCCAGTACACAATGTCAAACACATACAAAGTAAGTTCTACCTCCTTATTTCTAACTGTTTTGGTAGTGGTAACCTTGGTGGGCTTCCAGGTCAGCTTTGGGACCCAAGGGTTTATGCTCTGCACCCTAGCAGCTTGTGCTCCTTGAACCGGCTGTGTCAGTGCAGCGTCGCTATGGAACTCTCCTCTCCTGCCTCCCTCCTGAGTAGGCACTTGTGTTGTACTAAGTCTATTCTTTGACCCGTGGGGGCAACCGCAACTGCGGCGCACAACAGGTGCAATGGTAGTCTGTTGCTGTGTTTTTTCCATTTTGAGAATTTAATAAAATATTAAATAAAACTTAATTAAGTTACTCCTTATTTTTAATTTTTGCTTTTATCTGTTTATGGATATTCAATTAATATTTTTTCCCACCCAATATCCCAATTATAGATTTTTATTTCTTAGTTATTTGTTTTTGGTTTTCCCACACCCATTTTAGAATACCCAAAATAATTTCCACTCATTTTCCCATATTTTACGCCAAATTAAGCACCCAACACAATATTTTTAAAAAATTTGTTTCAGATCTCGTGTCTTATTTTAGATACCTTGTTATCATTCTTGATTACAACCCATTGCACAAACTGATTGAGTGATTTTGTTTACATAGTGAGCTGCTATTGTGTTTCGTTTTTGGATTGAGTTTTGACACACCATGCTTGGGTGTATTTTGTCACTGATTCACATAGTAAACGTATGTACACTGAAAGTCAACTCACACCATTTTGTTTGTGAATCAATGTATTTTGGATTGTATTTTGAATGGTTTTACTTGGCATGTGAGCCCTTTGTTGCTGTGTTGACCCATTTCACCCATTAACGCCAATAAACCCTATTAACAGAGTGTATATTTTAGCCTGAGAGTTGGATTTTGTTTAAATCTGAAATCATTTCGTTTAAATCTGAAGTATTTTTGCTTGTTGCCATAGCTTTTAAAACTACTGTAAGGCTTGCTGATCAGGGAAGTTAAAGGATCAGAGAAGATTGGATCAAAAGAGATAAACAAGAGGCTTGCTACCCTTATAGTGAACTTCATTTTTACTGTGTACTACTTTAGACAGGGCTTTGAAAACATGTCAAGAAAATCATAAACAAATAAATCAGGCTTATAATACATCTTGGTTAGTATTCAGAGATGATTATGGCAACTTTACATTAAGGCCCGTAATTTAATTGTAAAATTTAAAAAAAATCTATGTAGAGGCTAGAAAGGATATGAAAGTACTTAAGAATTAAAAAGGTGTATAACTTGAAGCTCTATTTTAAAAAAACTTAGCTCTAAAAGCATTTGCCACTACCACAAAGCATTAGTAGGATGTTGAAATAACATACCGCCTATACAAGTGGAAAAATGATCGCTAATTGTACCAGCAAAGTGAAAGTATAGATCGCTCCTTTTGAGATGAGCACAAACTCTCCAAAATCGAAGCGAAAAGCAGGCTTGTTTGACATGGCTCTGAACTTGAATCCCATCCAGGGCACATCTATATGATCAGGATGTGTCTATTTACGACAAATAACTTTTAAAGTTTTATCATAAAATCACTTTTTTGGTAGAAGATGCCTATAGTGTAGTACAACTTTTATTGCAGCTTTAAAATTTTTCAATAAAGTTAATATTCTTTAATATATTAGATTAACTGATAAAATGGAAAATTATGGCAGTTGCTCTTTGTTGATAAACAAATTGGCATCAAAAGGAACATGTTTCTTTATAGATACAGTAGTTTTCACAGCTGTTGGGATGGACACATCAAAGCCAGATTAAAGCAAACTAAAGTCACACAAAACGAAAAATAAAATCAACAATTTATACTAACTTACAGTAGAATCTACACCATCCATATTTCATTGTGTGCAACTTCAGTTCGCTTTAATCTGACTTTGATGCGTCCATTTTAACAGCTAAGAAAAGGTAGTAATATTTAGAAGTTAATTGTGTGGTTATAAACAAAATATATTATCATCAATGTTACTGTTTCTACCCTGGTGCCTCTACTCTTTAAATACAGTTTTCTTCTTTGCGATCAAGGGTCCAATCATCTACCTCTGGTTTTAGTTTTTCAAATACTGTTCATTAAAACAATAGTTCAGATTCAAAACAGAAAGATCTGGAAATACAAGACTTTAGGCTAAACAAGGTCATGGAGTTGAATAAACTACTATATTTATTAACATTCTAAAAGAAACCTACTATATCTCTTATGTAAGCTAAAGATATAACAGTGGTGAGCCAAAGGTAGCAGTAGTATTGGCAGCTTAAAGGTGATAAGTACTCTCGTTCAATTTATTGTTAGCATATGTTGAGTGTATAAGGTTGTGTGAAAATTCAATCACTAGAAACAACGATCTAAGAATCTAAGCAGCTGAACATCACTTGTGATATCGGTATTTCAAGTTTTTGATTTGCGTATTGCACTTCTAAGTTCGTAGTTACCAAAGATAACACTTCATGAAGATCAAAAGAAAAACTATATTTCGGCCACCATGCTGTATTAATCACAGACCAATCAAAAATATTGGATTTAAGTTATCTTGAGCATACAATTCTTTTGTATGAGTGTTCATAATTGGCTTAATGGTAATAGAACTTTAAAGCATCTAAAGGAAACTTTAAGTTAAAAGGGTCTAGTGGTAATTACAGAAGAATCTTTAAAAAAGCACAACTTTTTGCGTTGCAAAACATACTTTAAGAATTCGGTATCTATTGCTTACCATAGGAGCTTGTGCATCAAACAAATAATTGACATACGAATTAGGCAGACGGGGTTTTAAGCTTGATAATAAGTTGTTTTTTGTATTCCAATAAAACATCCCCTATTAGGTGTAGGATATAATTTATCATAACTCTAAGCTTTTTAATTTAAAATGTTTAAATTGCCGATTGATGGTTAATATGTAGAAAAACTATCTTAAAAGTAAACTGTAGTTTCAACATTAAAAATTTAAAAGCTATAAATGATACAATGGAAGGTTTAGATATTGGGTGCTTTAATAATAAAAATCAAAGTTATGCCAAGGGTTTATTACTAGTGACATTGAATGTTATTTTCAAGTCTTTTTTAAAAAGTATGGTTGATATTTGAGACAATATTTAAATATATTTATCTAATGATGATTTTTAAGTGTAATTGATTCTGTGGGGAGTTAAAGAAGCAAGCTCAGCTTTCTGATTCTGGCTGAGTCGTTTAGCTGATGTCATCGCAATAAATTATCCTTGTTCACCTCTCCATAAACTGAAGCTGTGGAAAAGCCAGCCTGGCAAAATCAAATAGTTTGATGTAAGCTGAAGCTAGAAAAGCCAGTAATGGATTAAATGTCTCGAAAAGAACAAATATTACATCAGCCAACCAAAATTTTCCAGCTGTCGAATAAGTCCTGCAGAGAAGTAAGTCTCAGAGCATATTTAAATATTGGCACTCAGATGTGCTAGCAGGCTTATAGTGATTCAGGCATCTTCAATCTATAAAGGTAAGCTTGGTACATACAATTCTTATTAAACAACCTGACAAGAAAATGGCTGCTCAAAACTACAAAGTCGCGGATATCTCCCTCGCTGCGTTCGGACGCAAGGAAATCGAGTTGGCTGAAAAATGAAATGCCTGGTCTCATTTACCTTCGTGAAAAATTTGGGCCTACACAACCCTTGGCTGGAGCTCGTATTGTCGGGTGCCTTCACATGACAATCCAGACCGCTGTCCTCATCGAAACCCTTGTTGCCCTTGGTGCTGAGGTTACTTGGTCCTCTTGCAACATCTTCTCCACTCAGGATCATGCTGCCGCTGCCATCGCTGCTGCTGGAATTCCCGTTTTTGCCTGGAAAGGAGAAACCGATGAGGAATACTTGTGGTGTATCGAACAAACTCTCGCTTCCTTCAAGGATGGAAAGCATTTCAACCTTATCCTGGATGATGGTGGTGACTTAACCAAGCTTGTTCATGACAAGTACCCCCAATATCTCGAAGGATGCAAGGGCGTCTCAGAAGAAACTACCACAGGAGTTCATCATTTATATGCTATGATGAAAGAAAACAAGCTCAAGATTACAGCCATTAATGTCAATGATTCAGTTACTAAATCCAAGTTTGACAATCTTTATGGCTGCCGTGAATCCCTCATTGATGGTATTAAGCGCGCAACTGATGTTATGATCGCTGGTAAGGTTGCTATTGTTGCTGGTTATGGTGATGTCGGCAAGGGCTGTGCTGCCGCACTCCGCGGTATGGGCGCTCGTGTCATTGTTACTGAAGTTGACCCTATCAACGCCTTACAGGCCTCTATGGAAGGTTTTGAGGTTACCACTCTTGAGGATGCTGTCTCAGAAGCCAATATTTTTGTCACTACCACTGGTAACCGTGATATTATTACTGGTGCCCATTTACAGCACATGAAGGATGACTCTATTGTTTGCAATATTGGTCACTTCGATGTTGAGATTGATGTAGCCTGGCTAAAGGCAAACTGCAAATCAGTTGAAAACATTAAGCCTCAGGTGGATCGTTACACTATGCCTAATGGTCGTCACATCATTTTGTTGGCTGAAGGGCGTCTGGTTAACTTGGCCTGTGCTACTGGCCATCCATCTTTCGTCATGTCCAACTCTTTCTCTAACCAAGTTCTTGCTCAGATTGCTCTATGGACCGATAATGCCAGCTATCCTCTAGGCGTCCATATGCTCCCCAAGAGCCTTGACGAGGAGGTCGCCCGTGCCCATCTTTCTAAGCTCGGTGTTAAGTTAACTCAGCTGAGCCCTGTCCAGTCCCAGTATCTTGGCATTGCTCAAGAAGGTCCCTTCAAGCCCAATCACTACCGTTATTAGGCTGACCAAGCCAACCCAGAAAAATTTGACCAATAAAAGCATTTTTGGTGTGGTCGTTCATTTTATTTTCAAAACTTTTTTATTAGGTTTTTAAGAGAGTTACTTTATTCTTCTATGCTTCCAATGTTAAATAGCTATATTTTTATTTCCCCATCTGAATACATCAGACTTAAACTCAGTCAATAACCTTTTTATATCAAAGAATTGGTTGCTTTTTGTGTATTACTCTCTTTTTTAGTTTCAAAAATTTAACTATTGCCTGACTCTTCTATAGTATCATTCATTTTATTCTTAGTTATTCATTTGCTTAAAAGGGCCTTCATTTACAAGGTTAAATGTGGAACATGATCTAAATACCTCTTCACCAAGCTTATCTTAAAACATGCAGACTACTATTTTGAGTATTAGGCTATTTTCTAATACACATGCTGTCCAATTTGTAGCACAAAACAGTACTCTTCACAGCTGTTGAAATGGACAGATCAAATTCAGATTTAAGGAACTAAAATTCTGCACAAAACAAAACATTATCAAACCATATTTATATTAGTTAACAATAGAGTTTGGCTTGATAATGTTTTGTATGTGACTTTTGTCTACTTAAATCCAAATTTTATGTGTCCATCTCAACAGCTATGCAAAGTACAGTTCAAACTTGAAAGACAGCTCATTAGAAATTTCAAACCATAACTCAGTGGAAAATAAATCTTTTTGCATACTATAAACATTCAAAATAATGCTAAGGATCTTATCTTTCCATCTGCAAAGAAATATTAATATATACCCTATACAAAAATATTAAAACAAAAGCAATATAAAAAACATTTACTAGATTTCATTATATTACTTTAATAAGAACTTAAAATAGATTGCTTTAAAACCAAAAACATTCAAGCTGCTACTATATAGTACTATTCGTTGTTTAAAAAATTAAAGAAAAGATCCAGAGCTTTAATTTACATTTTGGTTTATTTAAAAAGCTTGGTTCTTAAGGATTTTATGGCAGTTTGAGACTAGGATGTTTAACTATATAGCTGTTTATTTTAATTGCAAGGTCCAAGTGAGCTTCAGATCTCAAATCAAGCATATGTTAAGGAAGTGATGTTTAATAATTTATATTTGGAAAGTATGTGAATGTATTGCAATTAAGCAGATGTATTATTTTAATTAGTTTCCATTGATTACACAAGTGTATGATGCATCATGGATGCTTAGCCGCTTGGCATGCATCACTTGTCCATGAAGACTGGGGATTGCATTTATTTTAAAAGTCTAAGTTCAAGTTTAAATTATAGTGAAATCTATCCCATAATCTATTCTGGTATGGTGTCATCTAGCTTGGTATCTTTGAACTAAAGCACTATATACAGTAGTTTTATAACCTGTTTGTATAGTTACTCCCCACTTTAGCTCTAGATAGGTCTATTTTTCCTTGTGAACTAGGAAATTTTACCAAAATCCAGTCAAGTGTTGTAACTGTACTGATTTAGCAGAGTTAAAAGGGGGAAATAAATGGAAACTAGATGGTAATCTTTATTGAGATAGGAATATTATATAGCTATTATTGAATTGTGATAGTAGGAATATAATTGAGATGATCACTCAATTGGATTGGATAGGGGTGGCATGATATTTTTACTGAGTGAAACACCAAATCAAGTGGTCCACTGTGGAGAGATTGTTATTGGGTCCTGTTGCTGGTTTTGGTAATTCAAGTTGACTTCCTTATCTGGCTTTGAGTCACAGGAAAGTTGGGTTGTGGGTCACAGAATTATTTGGGCGGAACCTTACAGGGGGTTGAACCCATTATTTTGACCCCCCAGCTGAGGGTTGGCTTCCTCTATTAGAAGGTCTTCTGGGAGGTCATTGAAAGCCAAGGCACTGTAATGTAGCAATTGTTGCTCAGTTGCAGGGAGGACAGCTTCTCGTTGCTTCTGCCAGGCTCTGCAGGGACAGAGTCTGTTGTGATGTAGGACTTTATTCTGTTTTTCTTACCCAATCCTTGCACTAGGTAAGTGTTGTTGTTTACCTTTACTATGATGGTAGGTCCTACTTTTTTGGGTTATAACTTGCTTTTGTCTGAGTTCATTACCCATACTTTATTTATAACTTTGTGCTTGTCTTTAAGGGAAACAAACATGCCTTGTAGTTGTTTCTCTTTCTTATCATCTTGGTTATTGTTTGTGTGGAGTACCTGGGGGTCAGATCAGTGTGATACTTTACTCAGAATTTCTAACTTGGGCCCTGTGAGGGCTTGAACAATGTTTGGCTGTGTGCTGTAAATTAGTTCAAAAGTGCTTTTCCAGTGTATCTGTTCACTTGGGTATGGCACACAAGGAGGACAGTTGCTAATTGTTTGGGCTGATCCCCAGGGTTACCAGTGATGAGTTTGGCAAGGGCTTGTACCAGGCTGTCATTCAGCCACTCAACCCTGTTGTTTGCCTGGGGGTGGTAAGGTATGAGTATGGTGTGCTTTATGCTCTTTTTGGTGAGATAAATACTGGTGCTGTCAGAGGTCAACTCTTTGCTTCCATCAGTGATTAGCAGTTCTGGTTTTTCAAACTTGCTGACTGTCACGGCCCATACCAGAGTCCAGCTGGACTCCCACAGGGGAGGCAGGCCGGGCCTGGAAGGCCATGTACACAATAGGCGCTATATAAACCAGATAGTTTAGAGCAGTGGCTAGGGGGCGCCAACTCCCAGTATGGGGCACAACTTGGTTGGCCAGCCCCAATACTGTGATATAGACAAACCCCAGCTTGCTAAAGTCCTGGGTGGGAGGCACATTGGGGAGAGAAGGAGCAGTAGGTATCTCCTTCATTGCTGGTGGTAGATCCAGGTGATGGGGATGGAAATACTCCAGTTCAAGGGCGCAGGGTGGTTTGGCAAGGGCAACAGGAGTGTAGCCAGGAGGATATGGATATGCAAGTTTATATTGAGTAGTGGATTCACAAATGAATAAAAAGAGAATAATTAAATTTGAGCAAAAATAGACAATTCCTGCAATAAGATAATAATTTCTAGGCATAAACTTGCTTTATTAAGATGTCAACAGTGAGAAGGGCTTCTCCCCCTCACTACTTATACTTACTGAAGATTCTGTGGCTTTTTGTGCCACCAAAGAACTGATGGCATCATTTTGAGTTGGATTTACAATTTTAACTGGAATTTGCGTGCTTGGGCAAGAGGGTGAGATCTCATTGGATGCCATAACATGAACCTTTTGAAATCTGCAGCATGCCAAGATGCCACAGTTATTTATAGTTCCTGCAATGAATTGATTGTCTGATTGCGCTCCCAATGTGCCATTTCCAATAGGTGAGTAGCCCAAATTTGATAACAGGCTTGAAGCCAAGGATTCAAGGCTTGTGTGCCTCTCAAATTCTGAGCCATTTGCTATTCAAAAGGGGGTATTTTGCCCTGGAAGGTGCTTTGTGTGGGTTTTCATGCTGCATGCTTAATCAACTCTAAGGAGGCCAGCTGACTGTCCAGGGCAATCTGGGCCCTGACACTGATTAAATCTTTGCCTATTAACTGTCAAACAATATTGCGGGTATGCGCCTTGGTGGCTTGCATCACTGGCCAGAATGTAGCAAATTTTATTGTGATGATATATTTCTTGTTTTTGTGTTTTCCTGGCATAGGCCCCACAATATCTAGGGTCCACAACTTGAAAGGTAATTGAGTGTGAATAGGTAGTACAGACTTGTGTGGGGTGTTGCTTTTAGATTTTTGCACACCTCACATTGATCTAGTACTTCCTGTATATTTCTGTACAATGTGGGCTACCAGGCCTTGTGTTTTAAGAACTCATACAATTTTTGGCTCTTGGTGTGGCCTAGGTCTTGGTGGTAGAAGAGTATGATGTCAACTCTAATGTTTGGGTATGTAGGGAATGGTTACTCCATTAGTAATCTTACAGTGTAGGGCATCATAAAATTCTTCAAACAGATGATCATTTTTGATCACAGCTTCTCAGTTGATGTTGATAGTGCATGGGGGAATACCTCATCCTTGATTTGAAGAACTAAGAGGGGCCAATAAGGTTTGAGTCTGTTCATTCCTCTTGAAGTCCTTACCTATAGTTGTGAAAAGGTACCAGTCATTACTAACTCTGGTCCAGGATTATATTAAATATATATATTAAACCTTACTAGGAATACATTCAAGGTGCCTGCCGCTGAGAGAGGTTGTCCTGTGTCTTAAAGTAAATGAGTGACTTGTGGCCTGTCAATTCTGTGAACTCTTCTTGTCTACGGGTAGAAGCACCACTTGACTAGGCAATTTACAATGGTCACTAATTCCTTGTTGTGTATTGGATATTGGCATTCACCATTAGTTAGCTTGTGTGATTCATAGGCCACTGGTAGGAAGCTGCCAGTGTCTGTATTGATGCAATGCACACCTCTAATATAATGAAGGCATCTGTTTTCATTTGTTAGTCCCTGCTTCTTTTGGGGTACTGTAAGATGAAAGCAAACACTAGTATTGTAACTGTGCTGTTATAGCAGAGTTACAAGGGGGAAATACTTAGAAACTAGATAATATTCTTTATTGAGAGATAGTGATTATATAGTCATTGTGAATCAAGGATAACAGGTACATGATTGTGTTGATCACATGATTGGACGGTGACGGGGGGTGGCTTGATCCTGATAATGAGTCAAGCGCCAAAACAAGGTATATACCGTAAGGGATCATCATTTGTTCATGTTGATGGATTTGGTAATTTGAGTTGACTTTCTAGTTTGGCTACAGGCCACTGGAAGGTTGGGTTGCAGGTCACAACCCCGCTTGGTTGGAACCTTGCTAGCGGGTCAAGCCTGCTGTTTTAACACCCCCCTGGATGAAGATTGGCCCTCTCAGGAGGTATGTTTTCAGGGAGGTTGTCAGGAGCCCAGGCGCTGTACTGGACCAACTATTGTTTGGTTGCTGTTAAGATGGTTTCTTGTTGTTTTTTTTGGGCCTTGCATGGTCTCAGTCAATCATGATGTAGAACCTTATCTTGTCTGTGTTTGCCAAGTCCTTGAACTAGGTAAGTGTTGTTTTTGTTTACCTTTAGGATTATGGCAGGTCCTACTTTTTTGGGTTGAAGCTTGCTTTTGTCTGTGTTTAGTACCCAGACTTCATCACCAACTATGTGTCTGTTTTGTATGGGAATGAACGTCTTTTGTAGTTGTTTCTCTTCTCTTTCCAGCTTATTGCTATTGGCTTGCACTACTTGAGGTGCTGTGCAGGGGGATCTTGCTAGGTATTTCCAGCTTTGGTCCCAAAAGGACTTGGATAATTTTGGGTTGTGTGCCATAGACAAGTTCAAAAGGGCTCTTCCTGGTGGATCTGTTCACACAAGTACAGCACACAAGAAATGCAGTCAGCAGCTGCTTATGCCAGTCCTCAGGTCTCCTGGCGGTGAGTTTGGCAAAGGCTTGTACTAGGCTGCTGTTCAGCCGCTCAACCCGTCCATTGGCCTGAGGATGGTAAGACATTGTTTCTGTATGCTGGACCCTGTTCTTTGCAAGGTATATGTTGGTGTTCTTGGAGGTTAATTCTTTGCCCCTATTGGTGATTAACAATTCTGGCTTTCTGAACTTTCTAATAATCTCTTTACCTATGAAGCACTGAATGTTGTTACCTGTGTGTGCCCTTACTGCTTGCGCCACTGGCCAGCAAGTGGCAAAATGGATAGATGTGATGATGTATTTCTTGTTGTTGTGCTTGCTGGGCATGGTGACCACAATGTCTAGTGTTGCAACTGAGTTTTCAGACTTGCCTGCCAACATATCTTACAATAAACAGGGGACGCTCAATGAGGTGCCCCTTGATGTGTCTAACAACACAAACCAATCTGGTGGCAATATCAAACTGTGGGAACTTTCTCATAATTAGGAGTGCTACCAATTTTACCTGCTGATTCCTGCACAAGTTATTCCTTGGCTTCAAATCCTACATAGAACATTCCACCCCCTTGTGGCCTTGTGTCTTTCCCCATATAGTATATTAGCCACTGTATTCTACAATAAAAAATACCTTATTCTACTCACTCCTGTTCTTTTCTATTAGACTATTATATTACCCAATCAAATAATGAACTCTAATTGGTTCAGTTGCAACAGTGGTAGCAGAAGTAGGCTCACAACCTATCTAAAAGAAAAAAATCCCCCCAAAAAGGACATAGTACAGGCTGTATGGCTACTCCCCATCAAGAGAATTTCCTACCAATCCCCAAAGGAGACATTCCCAACAGGTATGTCATCTACCAAAATCAACCAATACTTACAAGTGTGTATAATTGACTCTGCCTTGGGTAGTGCAACACAAGCGTCACCCCACCCCAATCAGACCTTTCTCAATGCATGCTCAACCTCCAGCTTGAATTTTTTGCGGGTGGTGTCAAAGGGGCTGACATTGCCAGTTGGCTCCACTCTACCAAAACCTGCCTCCATATCTGTCAATTACCTGAGCCCATGTGGGTTGCTACCACGTCTGGGTGCCTTAAAGGGCCAGCCGCTGTATGGTTCACCAACTGGGCCAACCAAGAGATGGATGTCACTTGGGCGTTGTTCAGGGACGCCACAAAGTCCCACTACAGTGAAACCTTTTCACCCATTGTGATGGGAACTCCCCTCCTGGCCATTAAACAGACTGGATCTGTCCCTGAATATCTTGCCACCTGGCAACAAGCTCTTGCCGCAGCCCCGAAAGCCGCTGTTGTGAATGCCACCATTCACCAAGTTTTGATTCTGCCTTTGATGGGTTATTTTAAGGAAAAATCTCTCTCTTGTGCTTTTTCCCTTTGAAATGACTCTGGCTCCAAATTGGGAAATTCAATTTTTCAGTTTCCTGATTCTGCGCAACTCACTTGCCCCACTCATGCTTGTGGCAAGTGATCCTACTGTCCATGTAATGTTTTGTGGTAAAACTACACATTATATAATCTATTTCACTTTTACCAATAAAATTTAAGTTCTATTCACATTCTTGTCTTTGTGTCTCTATGTACTTTGGCGCCTCTATAGCCACATCTAGCAGATATTATTCAATCAGGGCTACAAGGTAACTACATAGCCTTCCCTGCCATTCTAACCAAGACTTAGTACAAATCCAATTCTAAGGTTGGGATTTCCCGTTGTGACTCTGTGCTGCGCCTCAGATCACAACAAAAATGATGCTCACTACAGGGGCTGTAAGCCCCTCAGTTATCCCTTTTGCAACCACGTTTTCAGGATCTTTGCTTCCTTCCATACAAGAGCCAACTTTTCCTGAAATTACCAGTCCTCCTATTGAGGAAGACATCACCAACCTACCTATTGTCCCTACTATACTGAACCTTGGGAATAGTCTCCGCCTAGTGGCCTATCTTCTGGGTACCCCTGACTTGGAACAAGTCATGGTAGTAGCCCTTGGGTTGGCCTGTGATGAAGCCATCCCTTGCCTTCAGCTTCAGCTCAGTTGAGCAGAATACTACAAATCGATTGTGTCTCCACAATTTCCACAGCTTCTCCTCTAAGCAGCTGGTTCTGCTGAACACCTATTTTCATTCTTTGTACAATCCTCCTTAGCCCACAATCAAATGGTGTTAGGGCTCCACGTTCAGGAGATTTCATCTCTACAAGCAGCTGTCACTCATCACTGGAATCAGTTTGCGGCCTATCAGCAGTGGATACACTCCCTGTTTTCCTTGGTATCAGATAATCAGCAAAACTCTGTCACCTCCCAAGCCCGCTTGGTCAACTCCATCAAGTGAATGTGCCAGTATATCCCTGAGTACGTCAGGGAGCGTCTACATGAGTTTCACCAGTTGGAACAGCCCTGGCGCACCCAAGTAGATTCCACTCTGAACGCCTATCTCTCCAATTTTGAACAACTTGTGCAACAGCTCAACCAGTTCAGTGCTTACTCCTTCAACCAACTACAGCAAGTAGCAGCCCTTGCTGCTAAAGGCCTCTGTAAACTTGGCAAGGAATTCAATTAAGAAAGGGCTTCTGTTGCCGCTACCATTGCCAAACTCCAGACTCAAGTAAATGAACTATTTACACCCAAACCAGATGTCCCACCTTCTCCTCCATCAGATGATTTGGCAGATAGAGAGTAGAGACTGTGGGATGCTATTCAAGAGTTAAGAGCATCCACTTGCAGTCAAGATTGCCCTACCAAAGCCCCTCAGCAAGATCCTCAAGTGCTTGCTCTGAAAACTCAAGTTGCTTAATTGCAACAGGAGATTGCTACCTTGCGTGAGGTGATGGCATCTGCTGTTAGTTCAACTGGGGTTATTGATGAAGATGGCTGTTGCCCTGGATTTTCAGGAGCCCCCCACATTCACTGTGCTAAGGATTTGATAGCTCTAGCTAATGAAGTGGACCACTTGAAACAAGATCATTCTGATCTTGACAAAGACATGCAAGAGCTGAGTGAAGTAAATGATTTGGTGAATGACAGGTTAGCACCTTGCCTCTCAGTGGATCCTTCTCTTACCTCCTGGATGGCTGAACTTTCCACAATAGTAAAAACTCAGGGCCAGCGTCTAGACATTACTGAGCAACAGACCACCTTGGTTAACAATTTGGCTGCCTGCAATTTTGAAACCTTGACTACTCTTGAAGAGAGTTTTTGTTAACTGTGGGCCAGAAAGTCCCTCTCTGAATCTGAAGAAGAATTCTCCCTGTGTATAAATGTGCTTGACAGTAACAATGGTGGTCCAACTCCTGAGGCCCACTTCAAACCTACTTTTAAGCAAGTCTTTGACCCTAAGACTTCTATTATTGCGGCTTTCCTAACCATTTGAAAAACTGCTATGAAGAGGTCCTCTGATGAGGTTAAGAAAGAACACACTCTAACCTGCCTGCACCTGACCTGCCAAGAGGTAGTAGTGCCCAAGTTGCCCACCATTGAGACATGGGAAGAGATGATGCAGCTTCTGATCAAAAAATTGGTGGCAACCTTAGCTTGGAAGTAAAAAAGGACACCTTCATGCACATTGCTTTCAAACCTAATGAGACTCTAGCCAAATTTTCATATAGATTCTACATGGAAGGACAGCAGTTGATTACAAGCCACCAGTTGACTGCACATGAGGCATACATGGCTTGCACTCAAGCCCTCAAGGTCAATAAGCTTCTTTGCCTTCACTTCAAAGCCCATAAGGCCATGCTTTTGTCTATGAAGAGCATATTGTTGCTTTTGCAGATAATATGCACCTTACCCATTCTGAGGCAGTTGTGCAGGAGAATTGTACCGCCTCTAATTCTGGTTTGTCTTCACGTGGCCCTTGTATCCTCACCATGAACTCACAAAACCCTCCCTGACGCCAAGGGTGCCATAACTGTGAGCAGATAGGTCACCATTCTCAAGTCTGCACCAATCCTCAGGTTGAAGGGGCTGATCCCAAGGAGCAGGCAGGAAAATAACAGTCAAACTAGAGGCAGAGGTGCTCTCAGCTGACAATTCATCCCAGTCTCCTTCAATTTCCCCCTCCATTGCTGACTATGAGTCTTCTAACACAGAGGCTCCTCCCATCCTGCTGTTATTCCACAACATCTCTTATGACTCTTGTTGGAAATTGCACCATTAATGCTATTTTGATATGGCCTTTGAATAATGATATATGCAAAGATTTGACAGGTTTTGCCTCCAAGTTCAGAAATTCTTTGCCTTCTGTAAATGGGCCTGTACCAATATCCACTCATTCCAGAATACCATACCTGCCCTCAACTGATCCTGGTATGATTTCAACCCAACGTGACTCCCTCTGCCACTCTGTCTACCTATTGAGTGATCATCAACCCTTGTCTACTATTTAAGTAGAATCATTTCTCCTAATAAAGACAAGCTTATCCACATTTGTGTTAGCTTTTATAATCTTCAAGCTTTTCCTTTCCTTTTTGCCAAAAGGAATTTCACATCTTGTATTCCAGGAAATTAAGGTATGTGCCCTTAATTTTGCCCTGAAGGCTAACCTGAGGCTAGCTCTGAACCTCAAATCTTTTGTAATAAAGATTTCCTGCCGTGTCCTCCAGGATATTTTCCCCAGGAGCCAAACACAACAAAATGGTGCTCACTACAGGGGCTGCAAGCCCCTTGGTTACCCTGTTCCCGCGTGCATTCTCTGGTCCTTCTCCCTTTTTTTTCTGAAGTGTCTGAGCAACCCAAAGTTTCTAGTTCCCTGCTAGAAGAAGATATCACCAATTCCCCCTCCACTCCTATGGTAATAGTGCTGTCCCCTGGGCCCTCTTGGGCCCCTCTCTCAGCTTTCTCACTCAACTATGAGCAAGCTTATACCGCTTCCCGCTCTCTCCTTCACACAGGCGCTGTGGCAATGCACACTATCCCTGGTCTCTGACCCGGGTATGCTTCTGAAGATCTATACTCCTTCCTCTTGGATTTTGGACTCCCCCCTGCGCTAATGGAATCATTGGAGACTATTGGCGTGCTAGTTAATCAGTTTATCCAACCTGCACTGGTACATCATCAGTTGGGGTTGGGATCTCAAATCAACTCCTGACTGCCATGGCCACCACTGTTTCTAACAATCACGCTCAGAACATGGCCTACCAAGAATGGTCCCATAGTCTATTCACTTGCATTTTAGATAACCAGCGCAACTTGCTGGCCTCACAGAAGTATCTGACCTTGTCTTTAAACTCCCTCTGATCCTTGCTCCCTGGAAATATTAAGGATCAAATTTGAGAACTGGATGACCATCAAGCTACTTGGCACAGCCAGATAGAGTCAACTCTCCTAAAATACCGCCAAGACTTTAAGACTCTAGTCACTGAACTCAATCAATTCCAAAAGCATGTTAATTCCCAGCTTGAGTTAGTCAGGACCCACATCAATGCTTGGGGTCAACATCTACATTTACAGTATGGCTTGGACAAGGCTGCTTTAGGAAGCACTCTGAGTCAAGTCCAGAACTATGTTGACAATAGAGTGGCCTCTATTGAAGTGACTCGGCCAAATCCTTTGGTTGATACCCCATCTGCTTTTGAAGTGTGGGTATGGGAAGCTATAGCTAAACTCAAAGCCACAACACAACATCAAGCCTCTGCCCTGCCTGTTGAGCCTACGCCTGATCCCCTCATTGCTTTGCTAACTGACCAAGTGGCTACTCTGTGAGGCAAGATTGAGTATTTGAGACAACGTCTCTCTAACCCTGATGATTTGTCCTCTGAGTCTGGTGGTGTGAGAGAGACAGAAGTTTCTGGCATCCCTACCCACTATGATCATGGGTGTTGCCTGGGACTAGAAGGTCAACCCCATGTCAACTGTGCCTTGCCTTGGATCACTTAGCAGCAGTAACTAATGATGTGGCAGATTGGCAAGATACTCTGGAGCACGAGGTGCAGACCCTCTCCTGACTCACAGAGACAATAAATGAACAAGTTACCTTGCTGGTTGCTCAAACAACGTCCCTGGCTACCTGTGTCAATGGAGTTGCTGGTACATTGGCTGTACAACAGATCAAGATTGATGAAATTGGAGCTGCTGATATTACTGCCTGAGATGTTAAAGGACATAATAGCTCTACTTTGGATACCCTAGAGGAGAGTCTTTGACTTCTCTGGGATAGAAAACCTGCTGCTGAATCCAAGTTTGAGGGCAGTCCTCACATCAATGTTCTCAACCCTGGCAAAAACAGTCAATCTACTTCCTTGTCCATTGACCCAAACTACAAGTCAACCTTCAAACAGATATTTGACCCAAAAACCTATACCATGGATGCCTTTCTCAACATCTACAAGACTGCAATGCGTAGGGCTACTGACAAGCTCAAAAAGGAATACATCCTTACCTGTCTTTACCCCACGTGTCAAGAAGTAGTGGTCCCCAAACTCCCCTCCATTGTTACTTGGGAGGACATGAAGCACCTCCTTATTGAGGAGTTCAGAGGATATATAAGCTTGGAGGTCAAGAAGGATGCATTTATGAACATTGACTTTAAGCCCAAGGAAACCCTGGCTGAGTTTGCGGATTGCTTTATATTGAAGGTCAGGAGTTAATTACCAGTTGACAGTTAACTCCCCAGGAATTGTACACAGCCTTTTCAAATGTTTTGAAAGTAAACCAACTTTTATGTCTACAAAATTAGGGCGCACAAGGCTTCTCTCACTTCCATAAAGAGTATTAAAACACTCTTACAAGACATGCATCTGACCCATGGGGGTACAGTGGTACGTGAGAATAAAGCCAGTAATGCCAGGACCGCCTCTTGTACACTGCGCATTACAACTCTGGGTTCAAGTAGACAAACTAAGAGGCAAGGCTGTCATAACTGCGGTCAAATAGGGAATCACTCTTGTACCTGCTCCAACCCCCGGGTAGAAGGCTGTGATCCTAAGGAACAGGCAGGAAAAGAGAGGTCAACTTAGAGGCAGAGACGCTCTCTGCTGACCAATCTCCCCCGTCTCCTCCTGATCCTCCTTCTGATGAGGAAGCTCCGCCTTCCTCTGGCCCAACTATTCTTCACCTATTCCATGATATCTCCAGTGATTCTGACCCTAAAGATTCTGATAGCAAATAATTTGATAGTTATGGCTACTCTGTGCTGGCTGTTCTGGAAACCATCTCTGTCCCTTACAAGCTCTGATCTGGGAAGACCACCACCACTTCTTGTTCACCTTCAAATAAAGCCAAAGCCATGGTGGCTTGCCCCTACCTAGCTCAGGCCCATCAACCTCCTGTCTTGGTTGATTCTTCTGAAGAAGCTGCCAAGCTGGCCAAAGCTCTCTTTCAAAATGTAACTGTATCTCTCCTGCTGCAGACTGTGTATAAGGAGATTCCTGCCTTAAGATGTATGTTAGCTAAATGGGAAAAAGAGCTAGAGGCTGCGCAAGATGTCTTGGCCATTTTTCCCCCTTTGGGAAAGATGCAACCCTTGTGGAAGTATCAATCCAAAAGGTTAAAATTAAAGCCATCCTAGACACGGGTTCCCCAGTCAACATAGTATCTTCAAAGCTAATTAAGAAGCTTAAGCTAGCTCCTGACCTCAACTATCACCAGTTGTATGGTACAGCTGGGCTATCCATGACTTGCACTATAGGGGCTTATTCTTCTCTTCCCATACAGCTTGGCAAGCTACTCCTGGCTGCGCCTGCCGTTGTCTTAGAGAATAAGAGTTACAACCTCCTAGTTGGTACTCAATTTCTTAGGGAATACAATGGGATCATCAACCTGAAGGATGACTATCTCTCTATCCTATGGTACAAGGTTCCCTTGATCTTTGAAGAGCCTGCTAAAGTTCCCAGGAAGCGCCTTGAGACATGTGCCTTAGAATATCCTACTGGTGTTTTCACTCTAAAATAACCTACTCTTTCTTTCAACATGAAGTGTCCTCCTATGGCTTGCCCTGCGTCTGAAGGGATCCCTCTCATGGCCACCTCCGCTGTGATCATCCCCCCTGGCTTTCAAGCCATCCTGGACTCCCAAATATCATAAAAACTGCCTGAGTGTACAGTTCTAGAGTTATACTCTCCTCTCTCACTAGGATGCAACAAGCCCTGCCTCTGCCTGGGAATCTTGGATGTCTCTCATAAAGAACCTGTTCAATTGCTGGTTACCAACTTAACAACTCTCCCCATAAATGTGTCTAGAGGGTAGGTTGTTGGCCATGGAAAGTTTATTAATGCTCCCAATGTCCTATTGCTACATTTCTTTGGTATGTTCCAAGGTTTTAATTTACCTGAAGACAAGCCCCAAGTCCTATCCTTGTTCACTGCTCAAGATTTCCCGCAAATATCCCCAGTATAACAGAAGGAGGTGCTGGACTTGCCAGATTGGTTTTCAGATATCTTTTCTAAAGACAGCACTGGTTATGGTCTAGCCAAAGGTGTCATTAACCAGATCAATACTGATGACACTCCCCCTTCTACGCTAAACCTTATTGCCGCAGTCTGTGGAAGACGCTCAAGTGTCTAAAGAGCTCAAGCAACTATTAGACGCTGGGCTATTAGCTTCTTCCCAAAGCCCATGCCCCCTGCTCATATTGAAGAAAAGGATGGAGGCCATCATATTGTGATGGATTACCAACGCTTGAACTCCTTAATCAAAAAGGATTCCTATCCCTTACCACACATAGATGATGCTCTTTGCCGCCTTGGCAGCTCCAAGTTCTTCTCTGCTATGGATTTAGATTCTGGATAATGGCAAGTTAATCTATCTCTCAAGGATATACAGAAGGCTGCGCTCATCACTTCCAAAGGATTGTTTGAGCCTATGCAAATGCTGCAAGAACTCTGCAATGCTCCAGCTACTTTCCAATGAGCCATGGACTCCATCCCCTGTAATTTGAAGCTCTCATGTGTCCTAGTGTACTTAGATGATATAACAGTCTTCAGTGTTACCTTTACAAATCACCTGGCTGTGACTGTACAACAGTCACTATTGAGTATTTAGCCAAATAAATGCTCTGAAATATAAAGTTATCTCTGTTTTTCTATTTTTGCATGTAGATAGGTTGGATTGGAAGTCTTAATGTAAAGATTCCTGAAAACTGGATATCTAGGTTCAATAAAAGAACAGAAGGCAAGATTTTCTGAGTCAATCTGGGAGACTGGGTGTCTCAAAAATGGGTTAATTAATTGGGAAGATTAATAAATAAATGCATGGTATATAATTAATGGGGATTTAATTATATTGGTTAAATTGTCTTGACTATGTCAAGAAGTTTTGTTAAGGTCATCCATAAGTAAACCCCCAAATTCTGGGTTAAAAGCACTGCTTTGGCAAATTCATTAGGTTAAAAGCGCTGCTGCGCTGCCTAATGGATTTGCAAAGCGCCAAGGCGCCGCTGTCAAATTTTTTCAGGCGCTGAGGCGCTGTGACGCCTGGTTTGAGTTTCAAAGCATTTTAATGGGTTTTAAGGAAAAAACTATTAAATTCAAAGATAACTAAATAAAGGCAAGGATGCCTAGGAATTCAGGGCTGATCAGCTAGTTCCCAGTTGGAACATTAATAGCTGAGTTTTGGGATGTTTGATCCACAGGTTTTTGGCGCCAGGAGCTGAGGAAGCTCCATGCTGAATTGGTAAATTGGGATGAATGGATTCAGGTGACTTCTTCCCATTGTAGGTTGATTCACATAGGTTGAAAAATATTGGTGATCTTTTAGGTAAATATCTCAGTTTGGATGACTCAAACATCATAGATCACGTGAGATGAATCATAGGTTGATTCAGGAACCAGAGGGGTTTTCAGCCAAATACGCCCTGAATGGTATATAAGCAAAAAACAGCTACACTTTAATAAAGATATATTGTTGATTTTGACACTTTCCCCTCAACTTACTTTTATATTATTATGTATTCTTTGTTAAATTTTGAAAGGGCCAAATTTGGAGTACTTTGCGTGGAAACTGCTGCTGCCAGGAAAGAATTTCCTATAAGTTTGTTGGAGGAAGCTTGGGCAAGCTTGGAGGTCACCAAGACTGTGCCTGAGGAGTCCTTGGTGGAAGTAAAGGCTGCGTTTGAAGAGTTATACTCCAATTATTTGCAAAAGAAGGGACTCCCACCCAAGGAAACCAAATATATGTGTGGGATTCCTGGAACCTGTTAGTAGGGTGGGATAAAATCTTACAACAAGTGAAAGCAAAGGAAAATTGTGAAATTGAGGCTTTAAGGGCAAGGGAGGAAAAAAGCGTTGAGATCATGGCCCGTTGGCGGGATGATAACAAAGTGTTGCCCCATAAAATTGCCTCTCTGAAGACAAAGCTCTTTGAAGCTTTGTCAAAGGAAGGTAATGGGAATAAGAGTCAAGGGCAGGATAATGGAGGGATGGACTGGTTGGACCTGGATCCGCCACACTGGCCCACCTCACCAAAGTGTTTATAAAGATGCAAGAGGCTGGTCTTAAGTCAAAACCATCTAAGTGTGCTTTCTTCAAAGAAGCCTTGAATTTTTGGGCCATGAGGTAATCCAGACTGGGATTCACCCAATGACCAAGAAATTTGAGGCCATTGACAAAATGCTTCTGCCCACCAATCTGCGAGAGGTTCAAGTCTTTCTGGGTATGATGGATACTACAGACAATTCATCCCCAACTTTGCCAACACTAGTGAGCCTTTGGTCCAACTGTTATAAAATGTTCCCTTCAAATAGACTGCTAGCCAGCAACAAGCCTTTGAGATCCTCAAGCAAAAACTCAAAGAGGCTCCAATCCTAGAATATCCCAACTACAATAAGGAATTTATCCTATATACTGATGCTAGTGACCTGGCTATTGGGGCTATCTTGGCTCAACTAGATGATGAAGGTGTAGATCATCCTGTAGCTTATACTTCTTGTGTCCTCAACAAGCATGAGAAAAATTACAGTGTCACAGAGAAAAAATGTCTTGCTGTTTTGCATGCTGTCAAGCAGTTCTGACATTTCATTTATGGCACCCATTTCACAGTGGTTACCAACTGTGATTGTATGACAGTCACTGTCAAGTATTTAGCCAAATAAATACTCCAAAATATAAATTTGTTCTGTTTTTGCTGTTTGTTTCATGTATATAGATTTGACAGGAATTCTTCAGATGAAGATTTCTGGAAAATTGGTATCTATATTTAATAAAAGAATGGATTTTGGGTGGTTAGCCAGGTGAGGCTAGCTAGTAAAATTGAGGCAAGATTGGCCAAAGCAATCTTAGGGACTAGGTGTCTCAAAAACAATTTATTTAACCAGGAAGGTTAATTAATAAATTCATGAAAATATAAATAATGAGGATTAAATTATATTTTTTAATTGTCTTGACTGTTTAAAGAAGGTTGGTTAAGGTTAACCATAAGTAAACCCCAGAATTTGGGTTGAAGGCACTGTTTTGGCAAATTAATTAGGTTAGAAGCTTCTGCAGCTCCTAATTGATTTGTAAAGCGCTGAGGCGCCACCCAGTAAATGTTTCAGGCGCTGGGGCACTGTGGCGCTGCCTGGGAAAGTTTCTGGGCACTGAAGTGGCACCTGGTTTGAGTTTCAAAGCGTTTTAATGGGCTTTTACCGCAAAAAACTATTAAATGCAAAGATAACTAAATAAAGGCAATGTTGTCAAGGGGTTTAGATTTGATCAGCTGGTTCCCAGTTGGAATGTTGATAGCTGAGTTTTGTAATGTGTGTATTCCATAGGGGTTTGGCGCCAGGAGCTGAGGAAGCTCCATGCCAAATTGTTACATTAAGATAAATGGTGTCAGGTGACTTCCTCCCATTGTAGGTTAATTCTCATAGACTGAGAATTACAAGAGATTCTTTAAGGAAAGATATAGGTTTGGATAACTCAAATGTCATAGACCACATGATGAATCTTAGGTTGATTCAGGAACTAGAGGGGTTTTAAGCCAAATATGCCCTAAATGGTATATAAACAAAAACAGCTACACTTTAATAAAGATATATTGTTGATTTTGACGCTTTCCCCTCAATCACTTTTCAATTGTTATGTCTTCTTTTTTATCATTTAAAAGAGCAAAATTTGGAGTACTTTGCGTGGAAACTGCTGCTGCCAGGAAAGAAGTTCCTATAAGTTTGCTGGAGGAAGCTTGGGCTAGTCTGGAGGTCACCAAGACTGTGCCTGAGGAGGCTTTGGTGGAAGTAAAAGCTGTGTTTGAAGAATTGCATGCCAATTAATTTGCAAAAGAAGAGACTCCTGCACAAGGAAATCAAATCTATGTGTGGGATTCTTGGAACCTTTTGGTCATATTGGACAAGATTTTACAACAAGTGAAAGCAATGGTCAATTGTGAAATTGAGGCTTTAAGAGCAAGGGAGGAAAAGAGTGTTGAGATCATGGCTTGTTGGCAAGATGACAATAAAGTGTTATCTCAAAAAATTGCCTCCCTGGAGGCAAAGCTCCTCAAAGCTTTATCACATAGAGGTAGTGGCAACAAGAGTCAAGGGCAAGATAACAGCAAGTTTGACTGGTTGGACCTGGATCTGCCACAGAGCCCAACATGGGGCAGAAAAACCCATTATGAAAGGAGTCCAGTCTATGCTTGCTAAAATGTCACTGTTTTCAGGAAATCCAAAGGAAGGAAACACTTTCCTGGAGGGTTTTCTCATTCAAGCCTCTGGTCTGGAGGATGCGGAGAAACATCATTGGTTGGAAGTTCTTGAAGGTTCTGCCTGCTTTAAGTGGTTTGAAAGACTCAAAGGCAACAATTGGACCACATTGTTGGAGGAATTTTGAGCCCACTACATGGTAACCCTCAGACCTGGTGATGCTCTGCAGAAATCCCAAGACATCACTCAAGCTGGCCATGAAACTGTGTCAATGTATCTTTCAAGGATGGAGGAGTTCCTAGCTTTTGTGGACATGGAATGCAATCAGGATTAGGTGGATGATACTTTTTTCACTGGAATGTGGCCCAGGTTGAGAACTCAGGCTTCTATGCTGCAGCTTGAGAAGTTGTCATGGTCAAAACTTGTTAAGAAGGTCATTCAAATGGAACAAGATCTTGGTGGTCCCCCACACAGTGCTCCTTGCCCAAGGGTAGGAGCTCATGTGGCTGCGGGGGAAGGGTCTTCTGAGAGAACCAGACGTCCTAAAAGTCTCTCAGATAAGGATCACATATCTAGATTTAAACAGGTGTGTAAGTTTCCCATGGCAAAGGGATGCTGGATCTGTGGCAAAGATTGCCATTTTGCTGGGAAATGTCCTGATTGTACAGGATTTGACAAGGAACACACAGACCTTATATTTAAGGATTTGAGAAAAGAAAGGCGGGCTTAGGTGTCTCCCAACCTGAGCTCAGTAATTTGGAGAATAATGCAAGAATGAGACTTCAATCTGGGAAGGCCTTGAAGGAGTACAGGAAAAGCGCCAGTGAACTAGTGGAACTACCTGTGCTGGAAATTGATGTCTCTTGTCCAACTCTGCCTGAGGAAAGTCCAGATACCTCTCCAGATGAGTGGATATTGTATGTGCGCTTGGGTATAAAGGAAGATGGGGAAATTGCTTGGCAGCCTTTGCGGGTTCAGTTGAGCATGGATTGGCTCAAAGAGGTGGAATGGCAGAATAAGGTGGCCCAAAGCATGCCGGAATTATTGATTATAAAACCTTTTGTGTGGGAATTGCAAGAGGTTATCCTTCTGGATATTTTGCTTGATGATATAACAGCAAAGGCAGTATACAATCCAGGTTGTGCTGGGGTAGCAGTATCAAAGAACTTTGTCTAAAACATGGTATGGACACATCAAGATTGGTCACACTGACTTTATCTTCTGCAGATGGGGTTACCACTATTGAACAAGATGTGTTTGATGAGGTGGTAATAAAATAGTAAAATACCATGGTCAAGATTTCCACTGTAGTATGTCAGGAGCAGGATTTATGGTTCTGCTGGGCATGACTTGGATTATTGAGGCCAAGGTGAGCCTGGATGCCATCAAGAATGTCTTGGTCCATGATGGAGTTGAGTACGCTTATCAATAGCTGAAAATTCTGCCAGCTCCAGAAGATGTTCAGTCAGTGGTCATCTACGCTGAGGAACATTGCTCAATTCCACCAAAGGGAAATGCCTGGTTGAAGCCGGTAGTTTTCAATTGTGGAACACAGGGAGGAAAGATTATCCCAAAATTACCCTGTCATATATCTTCAAATGTGGCAATATTTGAGAATGGGTCAAATGATGAAGTTCTCAAGTCAGGGAGGCTGTTCAATACTTGTGCAGTCTCTGTGGACATTCAGAAAGACAGTGTATTGGAGTCTGGATGCCTGTGGTTGGAAAAGTCACAACAAATAAACCTACCATTGCTTATGTTTGTGTGCCCTTCAACAATTTAACCCATATACTATGTCCAAATGAAGCAACAGGTACCCCATTGTATACTCTGGTGTGGAAATGGGGTAGTTGTTTCTTGTTGAACAAATATGGTGTGGGGAGAACTGGTCCACCCTATGTCATAAAAATGCTGACTGGAAAGCTGTACAAAGGGTATGTACCCTGTCATAGTCCTGATGAAGTTGCTGCAATTTGGGAAGAGGTGGAGAAAATGCAAAGGGTCAACCTGATTGAAGAAAATATCAGTCCTTACTCTGCTCCAATGGTTTATGTCCCAAAGCCAGATGGGAATATACATGTTTGTATTGATTTCCAAATGGTGAATAAGGATATTGTAAATGATGCCTACCCAATGCACAGAATTGAAGACCAGCTGGATGCCATGGCTGGATTTTCCTGGTTCACCACTTTAGATCTGAAAAAGGGTTATAACTAATTGTTAATTGATGAGAAGTCTAAGGAGGTCATAGCAATCTCTACGCCTGACAGTCTGCATTAATGAAAAGTCTTGCCATTGGGAATGAAGACAGCAGGTGCTGTGTTTCAATGGGTAATGGAACAGATTATGACAGGACTAGAGACTAGATGTGTTTTGGTATAAATATACAATATTAATGTATATAGCTCTTCCTGGGAACAACATCTAGAGAATCTTGCTCAATTATTTTGCTGTATTGAGAAATTAAAGTTGAAGATTAGTGTATCTAAGACTAAGCTTGCCTGTCAAGAGGTCAAGGTGTTAGGGCATATTGTGAATTATCAAGGGATTAAACCAAGTCCTGAGAGATTTTTTCTGTTGTTAAGCATGAGGTTGCTGAAGTCAGTCTGAGAGGTTTGGGGCTTTATGGGGTCAGTGAACTTCTACCAGAGATTCATACCTAATTGCTCTGCACTTGGAGAGCCATTGTTTGCGTTAACAAGGAAAAACACCCAATTTGTTTGGGGACAAGAACAAGATTCAAGTTTCTTAGAGCTAAAGAAGAAACTCTCTGAGGCCCCATATTAAGATTCCCTGATTGGTCAAAGTTGTTCTACATTGAGACAGATGCAAGTTCAACTGGTCTTGGTGCCGTCCTTACCCAGAAGGAGAGTCAAAGCTATCCTAACATCCTGTTGTGTATGGTTCTAAAACGTAGGGGACCACTCAAAGGAAATACTCTGCTACTAAATGTGAAGGATTTCAATAGTATGAAGGTGAAACATTTTAGGAAATATATCCTAGGAATGCCGTTTATTATTGTCACTGATCACGCGGCGTTGAGAGCAATTTGGACAAAGGAAGACTTTAAGGCCAAATGCAATTGTATGCAGAGAAGCTATCTGGATATGATTATGATATTATCTACTGTCCAGGACTGGAAAATAAGATTCCTGACTTATTGTCCCAAGCACTGTTGGCCTGTGGAGGAATTGAGACACAAGAAGCCCGGGAAGCTTTATCAAGGAATAGGATTAAAGTAGAAAATCCAAGTGTCTACAAGTAGTCAGAGATCTCCATGTGCAATGGGGAGGTCACCTCCAATATGAGAAGTTATGACAAGCAGTGAAAGCTTGGTATTGGTGGTCAGAGATGAGAGCTATGGTCCTTCAGATTTTTCAAGAATGTGATATTTGATGTAATTCTCAGTGGCAAAATCCAAGGTGCAGCTCAAATCAGTGATGTCACATTATCCTTTTGAGTTGGTCTCAATGGATACAGGTCATATTACGTTAGCAAGTGATCATAAAGAATACATTGTAGTAGCCGTTGATTATTTTACAAAATGGGTAGAAGTTTGAGCACTGATCAAAAGAACAAGCGTTGAAATTGCCAATTTTCTCCAGGAAAAAATAATAGCACAGCATGGCTGTCCTGAGAAGGTTATCACTGATAATGGACTGCCTTACTTAGGATCAGCATTGAATAAGGAACGCTTGAAATGGGGCATTTCTAAGTTAACCTCAGCCAGTATCACCCTGAAACAAATGGTTTAGCCAAAAGAACCATTGGAACACTGAAGCGCATCATGGGGAAATTGGCTGATGGAGCCACAACCCATTGGAAAGATCACCTAGCAATGAGTGTCATGGCATATTGTACAATGCCTCATGATGCTACTGGGTTTCACTTTTTTGGATGTTGTATGGCTAGGAAACAACAACAAGCACTGAGTTTGGTCAATGGGAGTTTGTGGAAAAGAATTCCTATGAAGGTGCCATAGAAGAACATGCAGTTGAGATGCAGAAGTTATTTCTTGAGGCTAGTAGAAAAAGAGAGCAGGTTTGAGAGAGACATGCCGTCAAATGGAACTCAAAGCTTTGAGTAATTCCCTGTGATCATTTCCAGGTTAGAGATTGAATATGGTTTGATCAAAGGCACAAAGAGAAACACCCAAGAAGAGGTCTTCAGCAATGGGTAGGGCCAATATAGATTATCTCAATTAGTCCAGGGCCAAACTACCTAATTCAAGGGGTCAGCGTTGCCCTAGTAGAAGAATGGTCCTGTATTCATCCTAATTTATTAAGCTGTTCCATGGGGAATTAGAGCTAATAAAGGTCCAGGAGGATGAGGCCAATTCCCCTGAAGAGAAGGAAGGGCCATGTGACCGTACAACAGTCACTGTCAAGTATTTAGCAAAAAAATACTCCAAGAGATAAAGCTTCTCTGTTTTTGCTGTTTGTTTTATGTAGATATCTTTGGCTGGAATTCTTCAGATAAAGGTTCCAGAAGAATTAGTATCTATATTTAATAAAAGAACAGGAGGCAAGATTGACCAAATTAATCTTTGAGACAAGGTGTCTCAAAAACAATTTAATTAGTTGGGAAGATTAATTATATAAACCTGGTAATAAAATTAATGAGGATTTAATTATATTGGGTAATTGTCTTGACTGTGTCAAAAAGTATGGTTAAGTTTAACCATAGGTAAACCCTCAAATTGGGTTTTAAAAACACCATAGTGGTGTTTTGTTTGAGGTTTGGAGCATTTTAACGGGGTTGGAAAACGCAAGAAAACCATTAAATGTAACAATATCTGAATAAAGGCAATTATGCCTAGGAATTCAGGTTTGATCAGCTAGTTCCCAGTTGGAACATTAATAGCTGAGTTTTGGGATGAAAAATCCACAGTGTTTTGGCGGCAGGAGTTAGGGAAGCTCCATGCTGAACTGGGGCAGTGGAATGAATGGAGTCAGGTGACTTCTTTCCATTGTAGGTTGATTCTCATAGGTTGAGAAGTATCAGTGATCTTTTAGGTAAAGATCTAGGTTTTGATGACTCAAATGTCATAGACCACATGAGATGAATTATAGGTTGATTCAAGAACCGGAGGGGTTTTCAGCCAAATATGCCTGGAATGGTATATAAGCAAAAACAGCTAATTTGTAAATAAAGATATATTGTCAATTTTGAAGCTTTCCCCTCAAACTTCTTTTTAATTATCACTTATTCTTTACTATCATTTTTAGAGTTAAATTTGGGGTTCATTGTGTAGAAACTGCTACTGCAAGGAAGGAAGTTCTTTACTAGCTCACTTGAGGAGGCGTGGGCTTGTCTGGAGGTCTCTAAAATAGCACCTGAGGAATTGTTGTTAGAAGTGACAGCAGCTTTTGTAGAACTATATACCAACTATTTTGCCAAAGATGGAACCCCAACACAAGGGAATCAAGTTTACGCTTGGGACTCCTGGAATTTGCTGCTAGGGTTTGATGAGATTTTGTAACAGGTTAAAGAAAAAGCTAATTGTGAAGTGGAGGTGTTAAGAAATAGGGAGGAAAAGAGTGTCAAAACTATGGCTTGTTGGCAAGATGACAATACAGTAGTTTTAAAAGCTAAGGCAACAACCAAAAATCCTCAGATTTAAACAAAATGATTTCAGATTTAAACAAAATCCAATTTTCAGGTTAAAATATAACTCTGTTAACAGGGCTTATTGGCGTTAATGGGCAAAATGGATCAATATAGCAACAAAGTACTCACGTGCAAAGCAAAACAATTCAAAAATATAATCCAAAATACATGGATTCACAAACAAAATAGTGTGAGTTGACTTTTGGTGTACATATGTTTACTATGTGAATCAGTGATAAAATATACCCAAGCAAGGTGTGTCAAAACTAAATCCAAAAACAAAACACAATAGCAATTCACTATATAAACAAAATCACTCAATCATTTTGTGAAATGGGTTGTAATCAAGAATGATACCAAGGTATTTAAAATAATAGACAAGATCTGAAACAAAACTTTAAAAATATTGTGTTGGGTGCTTTATTTGCGTAAAATATGGGAAAATGGATGGAAATTATTTTGGGTATTCTAAAAGGGGTGTGGTAAATAAAAAACAACTAAGAAATAAAAAATCTATAATTGGGATATTGAGTGGGAAAAAATATTAATTGAATATCCATAAACAGATAAAAGCAAAAATTAAAAATATGGAGTAACTTAACTAAGTTTTATTTAATATTTTATTAAATTCTCAAAATGGAAGGAACACAGCAACAGACTACCATTGCACCTGTTGTGCGCCGCAGTTGTGGTTGCCCCCACGGGTCAAAGAATAGACTTAGTACAACACAAGTGCCTACTCAGGAGGGAGGCAGGAGAGGAGAGTTCCATAGTGACGCTGCACTGACACAACCAGTTCAAGGAGCACAAGCTGCTAGGGTGCAGAGCATTAACCCTCAGGTCCCAAAGCTGACCCAGAAGCCCACCAAAGTCACCACTATCAAAACAGTTAGAAACAAGGAGGTAGGACTTACTTTGTATGTGTTTGACGTTGTGTACCAGCAAGAGTTGGTCCTGTCGGCCATGCTGGAGAAGGTGAAGCCTGTACTTGATACTAGCTACAAGCCCTACGTCAGTGATGGCAATCAGGAGGAGGACAAGGAGCCCCAGTTCTACCAAAAGAATGAGGGACAGTTGGTGCTCAAAAAGGTTGCTACATTTTACACCAAGGTGCCCATGCCCTGTGTTGTGCCCAATACCAACAAGCCAATCCCTGCCCCTAAAAGGCCCGCTCACAAGCGCATTCCTGACATTAAGCGCATCATCCTTCTCCAGCTCATGCAGGAATCTGGTGATTACAAGGCAGCTGCAGCCCTTGTTGGGGTGGATTCCAAGTACGCCTCAAAGACCTTCAACAAGTTCATTGATACTTGCTGAGTCCTTGCCGTGGAGAAATCCTTGCATGTTTCAACCATGCTCACCAAGGAGCACAAATGGGCTATCCGCCAGTGGATAACCTGAGATTGCCATCTTGAGCTGGCAAATATACAGGCCATGGTCAAGTCTGCTTTTGGGATCAAGGCCTCAATTTCCTTCTATTATCATTTGGTCAAGGGAATGCGCTTTTCCTGAAAAAGCTCGGGGTACCCCCTACAATTGGAACAGCCCAGCTAATATTGAGGCCCAGAAAAATTACGTTGAAGCGTACACTCCCCCCAAAGCCAAGGAGACAGTGAAATTCTATTATATTTACAAATCAGCATTTGCCTTGTCAATGCACAATGAGTATGGGTATGTCCCCAAAGGCTCCAATGGCGGGATGGCTTGGCGTGCTGCAGTCCGCGCCACAGCATACTCAATGGTGGCTCTCCTTGGTCCAAAGGGGGTCAAGCTCTACCAAATGATACTAGGCTCCCACAATAGCCGGACCTTCCTATCATTTCTCTGATTGGTCCACAAGCACCTGAGGCGCACAAGCCCGGGCTTCACCAACGTAATTGTATTGGACAATGTTGGTCTCCACAAGGTGGCTGACATTCTTGAAGAATTTCTATCAATTGATATCAGCATTTCTGTGGGCCCCCAGCAATTGGCCACAGAAAATTTGTGCCTTCTCTTCCTCCCTGCCTATTTGCCCTTCCTAAATCCCATTGAGGAAGTCTTTGGGTGGCTCAAGCAAGTTGTCAAGCAAGGAACCCCAACAGGGACCAAGGACCTGTTTGATTTGCTGCAGGCTGGGATTCATACCCTCCCAGCTGAGACTGTGGCCTAATTCTATGGCCACGCTGATTTGTTCATCCCTGCATGCCTAGCCAGACAGCTAATCAATTAAAGGCATAGTGTGTCCAATTTTTTATATTCTCTTATTTACTATTCAAGATTTATTAATTATCATTTTATATTTAGATGTTTTCATGCCTGCAATCACATTAAGAAGATCCATCAATAGATGTAAGTAATTTATTTATTTTATTATATATTATTTTATTATGCCATCTGAGGTAATCCCAAACACTTGATACTGGATTACGCAAATAGATTCAAATCACTTTTGTCAAATAAAGATAAAATAGACTTATAAAAATTAAATGTAAATTGTACAAGTTAGAATTTATTTTATTAACATATAATTTTATGATTTTATGAAAACTGTTTCTGCAATATATTTTTAAAATCTTGTTTGCTAAAATATTATTTGAAAAATTATTTATAATATAAAAATATAGTAGAGTATAAATATATTTATTGATATAGAGAAAAATTAAGTGCACCTGTAATGGGTTTGGCAGTATGTACCCACCCTGCAATGAAGGTGATGCACAACCTCCACCGCCACACTGTGGACAGTGGATATACCCATATTAAAGTATTTGTACCTGCTGGTAAACAAAGGATGGTGAGGCGGGAATAGAGGAGCAGCTTTTCTGGTGGGGCTGCAAACACAAAGATACCAGCCAGGACCAGGGCGTCCTGGATGACGTGATCCACAGAGTTGTACCCAGGGGGGACCTTCTTCCCGTCCAGTGAGAGCCTGGCCTTGTTGACCCTAAGAAGGACCCTGTCTAGGTCCTCTACACTGGCGCTCATCCTAAAGAAGAAAAGATAACCAAGCTAAATAACAACGTGAAGCCTTTGTCCAGCAAAGGCTTATGTAAACTTGCACAATTTGTTGTATACAGGGCTAATCTTCTTCTTGTGCTTGGTTTTGGCAAAGGTCAGCTCCATAGCTTCTGGGACCCCCGTCTTGTTGGCGCTCCAGGCCAGCCTAAAGTCCACCAGGAGGATTTTTGTCTTTTTTACTGCTGTTGTGTCTGCAACAGCCAATTTTGACACCACACACCCAAAGTTCTCCAACAGGTAAGAGATGGTATGCTCCACCAGGAAGCAGAAGCAAGCAGCTGCATGAGCCCGGCCCATCTCCAGTATATTCTTGAATTGGAGCGTTGCCAGGACATCCCAAACAAGCTCAATGGAGTTTACACAGTAAACTCCACCGAGGTTAACTGGGTCAAGGCGGACTAGTTGGGCATCCTTGTAGGCAGTAACTGCCCACTCAGATGCCCCCTCACCATGTGAAAGCCCAGACAATGCCTCCCTGACATTGGGAATGTACCATGAATCCTGTCTTCAAGCTCCCGCCAGACAGGGGGGATAGGAAAAGCTGCCTTGCCACATGATTAGCATAGTTGGCATATAAGGTGGGGGGACAAAAGGGACCAGGACCCGGCAGAGTTCACCATCAACATCTTCTAAAAAAAGGTAAGTATTTAAGAATTTTATTAATTATATTTTTTTAGGTTGCCTTCTTGGGTTTCTTCCTTGCTGGCAGCTTCAGCTGGCTTTGCCATTCTTGGCACAAGCAGTTGTGCGGGCAATTTGGTATCCTCCACCCTGGCACGCTTGACAGGTTTGAGGTGGGCATACATCTCCAGGTCATCAACCCAGACAGACGGTGCGGAAAGATTGTATGCCTTGAACTGGAGCCCCTCAACCACAGTTTTTTGAATATTTAGCAGCGTTCAATTATCTGCTCTGGGGTGTCAGACATTTTGACATTAGTGCCTTTGCAGACACCTTGTCAATTTTTCCCCAGTGAGGACGGCAGACTTAATCTTTGCTTTGACCTTGCGGTCAATGTCCTTCATTTTGGTAATTGCCAATTCAAGGTCCTTCAGAAGCTTTTCTAATTCTCTCATTGATTTTTTACTAACCTTTCCATAGTTTTTAAAGCTTTTGCCCCAATAAATTCTGTATTATTTTGATACTGTTGCCTCTTTGTTTATTCCTTTTTGTTTTCCCATTCACTACATTATCCCATCTTTTCACCCATTGTGTTTAAGTTTTACGCTCATCTTGATATGTGTTGTTTGCTTTGTGTTGGCATTGTTTCCTTGATTACCATATTATTTTTGGTGCTTGACATAGCCCCTTGTAAAAATAGTAATAACAATTTGATGATCAGCTAAATTTAAATTATAAAATTATAGTGTTAACTGTTTTTAGATAAAGTTGTTACTGATCCAAATTCAAAACCTTAATGATAAACTTTAAGCCAATCAGGAGCCAAGTGATAAAGTGATTGTTGTGACATAAAGGGTCATTCAATAATTCTTTGATGCATGTGCGCTAATTAATATGATTGGCTGGATGTTTTGCCATTGTACGCCATTGCCGCTGTGGCAAGTTGTTGATGGACTAGTGCTAACCCAGCAGCTGATTGGGCACTAGTCCATCAACAACTTGTCACAGCGGTAATAGCGTACAATGGCAAAACATCCAGCCAATCATATTAATTAGTGCACATGCACCAAAGAATTATTGAATGACCCTTTATGTCACAACAATCACTCTATCACTTGGCTCCTGATTGGCTTAAAGTTTATCATTAAGGTTTTGAATTTGGATCAGTAACAACTTTATCTAAAAACAGTTAACACTATAATTTTCTATATAAATTCAGTTTATAACCAATTTTTTGTTAATATTTTCACAAGGGGATGTGTTTGGGTGCTAAAAATAACTTTGTTAAGGATCTAGATACACAACATAGTAAATATATGATTTTATATAAATAAGCTGAACATAAAGAATAAAACCAACTATAAACAAAGAGAACATGAACAATTGAAATCCAAAAAAAAGATAATATAAATAGAAAATGTTTGGTGACAGGGGTTTATTGGGGTGGGGAAGAGTGATGCCTAGTAGGCAGAATGGCGCGGGAAGGAAGACATAGAGGCAGTGCTGGCCTGGGGGGCTGGGATTGGGTGGGTTGGGCTTGCAGGTTAGGGGTGTTGGTGGCAGGGGTGGAGGAAGGAGGATTTTGTGTGATGGCTGCCATATAATGCTTGTTGTATTCCTCATTAGTCATTGGCTGGATGGGCTGGTAGGTGGCAGTGGCAGTGGCTTGAGGTGGAAGGCGCTTATCCTTACGTGATTGGTTGCCCATGTTCACATGAAAAACCATTTGCGCAAACAAGTCAGTCACTATCTGGCGGCCAAAGAGAAAATTGTGGTCAAGGACCCCAAGATAGAGGTTGTTGAAAACCTGAGGGCGGCGCTCCTGGAGTGTATCTCCAATATTAAAGAACACAACATCTGCCAGATAGACGTTGGCATGACCAGCTGGGTAGACTGAGGCCTGGTGCCTGTGTTGCTGGATGGCCTCAAGGGTGGTGGAGCTACCCTCTATCTGGTGGCTCAATAAAACCCAGTATTTGGAATTTGAGCCATCCCAGGAGTCAAGCAATCAACCAAGGATGTGGCTGTATGAGTACTCATTGATGAAATCTGGGTTTTTCCAATAGTAGACAAAACCCTTGGCTGAAATAGCCAGAAATGCACCAATGAACGTCCCCTCCTTGACCTTCTTATTCTATTCTTGGTAGCGGCTTTTCCTTGCTCACTAAAATTGTCAAAAGCTATTGATAGCTTATAATACAAGACAAACATGACATCATCTGACATATTAGTCAAGCATCAGACCAGAGTTGATTCAATGGCAGTGTCATACAGGGAATCCTCAGCGCCATCCCATTGGTTGCTGGCAAATTGGTAAGAACCCGTATAGAAGCCACCTTCCCATACATCCAGAGCTGCACCATGCACTTGGAGACCCATATGTTATGGTGCGCAAGCTGCTTCCAGACCTGGGTCAAAGGAAGCTTGGGATCCCGCTGGAGGAGGTCAAGCATGATTGGGTATGCCTCAGATATTTGTGACTTGGGGGCCTTCTTGGGCTTATTGGATGTCCCAATCAGGTTTCTCTTATTCATGATGTTGTCTAATTCCTGTATGACAGTAGCCTGGGTGAATTGTAATTGTCTGGCTATCTGATACCAGGACAGACCCTACAGGTTCAGTGCCACAATTTCCTCAAGAATCTGAGCAGTAATGATTCTGTGTTTGGGGAACTGGGCCAGGGGAGCTGAAGCCTGATAACTGTAGGGGGACAGGTTGGCTTTTGGTAGGAAGTTGTTCCAAATCAAGGTTGTCATCCTGATTGGTTGGTTAACAGGCTGCTTGTGCAGGGGTGGGTGGGTACAGGAGCAGTTGCAGAGATAGACACTAAGTGACTACTGAACAAGTCAAAGCCATATGGGTTAGGGGCCAGGTAAAGATCAGCTTCCTTGTTACCCGCCTCAAAGGCTTAGGTGCAAATGAATGCCTCCACGTTCTGAGCCTTGCTTCCATTGAAGCTGGCTTGGCTGCTTCTGGCTTGGTCACTGGCACTGTTGAAAATGTTGTTGTTGTTGAAAGCCATTGTAAAAAACCTGGGATAAAATCACTAAAAGTAGAAGTTAAAATTTTTATAATTTATTTTTATTTTAATCACCATTCCATATTTTAAAAGGTTCTCAAAACCATTATACACAAATAAGAATCCATGAAAACAAATGAAATACCTCTGTTCCTAAATTGGATAGCTGTTAATTGACTGTTAAACTGTTATATTTCTATTTTAGGCTGCTCATACTACATATCTTGTGTGACTTCATTTTGCTTTGTGCTTGTGGAATCTAACTTCCCAATTGTTCAAATTTTTTCATTTTAGTTCATCTGGGTCTTTATTTTAAAGATTAATATGTTTCCTATTAACTGTGCTACTTTGCACTTTAAAATTTTGTTTTAATTTTCTTATCAATAAATTTAAATAATTACAACAATTTTAACAAAATAAATTTTATTTAATCCTTATAATATAAAAACCTATATTAAAATACGCATTTTCTACTTACAGCTAAATTAAACTGTATTAAAACCAGTAACAATTTTAAATCATATATCATTACTTCTTGAAAGCTGATTAGTACAAAATTCACATCATTCTAAAAAGACCAACATAAAAATACAATAAAACTGATATGATGCTTTTTGTTGGAAATTAAAATGCTGCCTAAAATCTTAGCTTTTTTGCATATTTAATAAATAAATATTAAATAATTTTAGAGCAATTTATAAAAAATCTAGTAAAAAGTTAAAAAACTAAATTTAAAACTAAACTTTTATTGAAATTTCAGTGATTTTATTTAGCATAAGTAATTTATTCTCAATTTAAATTCTATAGAAAATATATAATAAGAGCTTATAAGAGAGTAAAAGTTTTTCTTTTAAAATTCTTAAGTATTTAATATTAATAAAATAGCTTTATACAACTATTTAATAAAATTATATCTTTATACTGTATGCTAGAAATAATATATATAAAATTCAAACATAAAAAAGAATGTATCAAAATCTTGCTTTATTTAATTAAATTTACTAAAGGTTAAAATTTATTTAAACTAAATTGAAAATGATCTCAGTCATTGTATCTATAAAAATAAGATACAACTTTAATTATACAAGCAAATATTTATATGTGATTAAAAATAACATTTTTATTTTGATAGATTTATGATATATAAAGTTCATTTTTTAAGAACTGTTAAAATTTATATACACTTAAGAATATATAAAAAAATATTTTTGATTTGGTTACTAAAAGTAAGCTAAATAATGATTTATACTTTAAATTTAGCTTACTGATTAAAATATCATACTTTAAGAGTTAATTAGCATATTTTATTTTAAATAATAATTTTATAAGCTTACATTAAAAGCCACTTCAAGATACTAAATTGGTAAAGAAATATAAAGTTGTAGCACAATTCCGAAAGCTGAGATTAAGGGCTTTCTAATGATACTAGTTTGAGCAGGATTGAAGTACTATTTGCGGAAATATCAACAGTTAACCAGAATATAAAAAGGGGTGAATAAACAATGATATCAGACTTCAGGGGTGATATTGATAAATTAAGGAGATCAGTTGGGTGCCAGTTGGGGATTTATGCCTGTAGTGCAAAAGCTCAGCTAACATGGTATTTAGACAGCTCAACTTTACAGAAATTTACTTTACAATCCACATCTTTACTCCTCTCTGATAACTGCACATCTATTTTCAAGCAAGAACTGCCTGAACCAAGCCAAGAAACCCAACCACTATCATTATGGAACCTATCAAGTTTGCAACTCAGATGACACCCTTCTTCTCACTGGGGGCTTCTACTAAGAGAGAAAGAATCTCTATGCTTAAACAAGCATTCCTTTTTACTTTTGGCAATGATCTTAACAGCTTTTTTGAGCACTTCTTATTAAAAACAGAGTTTGGAAAAAGTACCTTATTACCTGTCATAAAAAATTCCCAGTCAGATGATTTCCTTAACAACCTAAAGGTTTCATGTCATAATCACCTGACAAGCACCTTTCTTCCCTAAGAGCATTGGCTACATCAAGCTACAGTTTGAAAGAGCTTTGGGATTGTGGGTTTGAAATGACAAAAAATGAGTATTCATATTCTAAAAAAATAAAAAATGCTAAAAAAGTATCATTAAATTCAAAAATAAAAAAGGGAAAAATAATTTATTTAAGAGAAAAAACATAAAAAATATTCTAAAATATATATTAAACATTCATTTCTAACCAGCCAATTCACTAAAAAATCACCTGGATTAATTTATGAAGAATTACAAAAATAATTAAGTGAATACTCACCTAACATAAAATACTCATTATTAAAAACAAAAAAGAAATTTATGAAGATATAAAAATAAAAAATTCTATTTCACTTTTGTCAAAAAAGCAGGCTTGGCCCGCCAGCAAAATTCCAAACAAGCAGGTTTGTGACCCGAAATCTAATTACCCAGCCACTCAAAGCCAGACTAGGAAGTCAACTTGAATTACTAAATCTAACAACATGAACAGATGATGATCCCCTACGGTGGATATCTTGTTTTGACGCTTGACTCATTACCAGGATCAAGCCACCCCCTTCATCATCCAGCCGTGTGATCAACAAAATCATGTTCCTGTTATCCTTGATTCACATTGACTATATAATCACTATCTCTCAATAAAGATTATTATCTAGCTTCTAAATATTTTCCCCCTTGTAACTCTGCTAAATCAGCACAGTTACAACACTTTCCACTTTTTATAAGCTTATCTTTAATAATATAATTAAAAGCAAAAAACAAACTACTATGTGCAATATTTGCAACTTGAAAAAAATCATTATAAATGAAGAAAAAGGATATTAGTATAAGAAGTTACCATTGCCTAAATCTATTAAAGAAAATTGGGAATCTATTGGCCTACATGAAAAGTTTTATAAGCATCAAAATAAAGAATATATTAGTGATATAAATAATCTTGATAATAATTCATGTGTTATAGTAATAGACTATAAAGAAAACTTTAAAATAGGTGGGTTCCTATAGAGACAAATAATTGTTTTATGAGAAAATACCTATTTCTTAATTAGGATTTGCAATTGCTTTTAAAGAAAATGAGAAAATCAAATATGAGTATCATGACTTTTATCTGAAATTTTATCACATGAATCTTTATTTTCAGGTCAGTGTTTGATAAGTCTGCTTAAAAAAGATAAATTTAATAATATTAAAAATATTAAAGTTTGGGCTGATAATGGTAATCATTTCAGATCTTATGAATTCTTATATTATTTTTTAAAGAGGTACCTAGAATTATAAAAGGAACAATTATGTTTAATAGATTTGTAAAGTGTCATGGCAAAAGTATTTTTGATGGTCATTTTGGTTTATTATCTAAAATATTTAAACAAAAGGAAAATGAGATCTATATAAAAAGTATAAATGATCTCAAAATGATTTTTGAGAGAGAAGAAAAAAGAAAGGGTTTATATGAGTCACTTGTAAATAATTCAGATGTTTCCCAAAAACCTTTTTTTACATTTATAATAGAAAATCTAGGCCTAAAAAAACTGGCTTGAAGTCAAAGCTTTTTATGTTAACTTTTCATATTTAATGAAAAATGGTGAGCTGTATGTTTCACCTTTAAAATTTGAGGATGTTAAGGAGTACTCAAAAGTAAATTATTGTTCAAAGTTCTGCACAGATGACAGAGAAACAAAGAGAGCTGATACTACTAAAAGATTAGTAGGACATGTTCATGAAGTTGAATGCTTTAAAAAAACTTATATTTCATGTATGATAAATAGTCTTTTAAATACAACAATTTTTTTCTAAAAATAACTAAGAAATTAATTTTATGAGCCAAAGATAGGTTAATAGCAATTATAGCTTCGGGGCTGCTATTACTCTCCCATGCAACTCATATATTTGATTCTTGGCTTATTGAAATAGAAAAAAGGGGTTTAGCAAAAAATACAGTTAATAAAAACAAGTTTTATTTTATATTTTGTATATTTTACACTTTCAAAAAAATCAGTAAACTGAGCTTTATATTAATGTTCAAAAAACATAAGTTTATGACTTAAATGATACTAAAGAAGTTAAAAGGCTTTAAATACTTAAGCTGGTGCCTTGGCTTAATCTAACAAATAATGACCCAAATGGCCCTCCCTGCAGGCTGGAGAGACTACAAAGAAGGACATGACGTCCCTACAGGTTTCACCATCTTCAACAACATCCTTGTCCACACCAAACAGTATAACCTCATCCATGCTTGTAAACTCCTGAACCAACCTCCAACCTCTGCAGCCCTGCAGGTTCCTTAGATACCCAACATTGTGTTTCAACGCCTACGCTCTGCAGAAATTGGGACATTCACAGGAAAACACCAGTAAAACGCCACTCTCTGGATTAAGAGCACATAAAGCAAATTTACACAAGTGGACTACCCCTGCAGACTCTGGGCCAGTGAAGTTGCATTTTGTGTCACAGAAACCACCTCACATTTTATAAGTGAATTGCTAGAACAACACTCCAACCAAAAAAAACTGGGATGTGTTTTAAAGCTGTGTTTCTCAAAAAAATTGCCATGAAAGACTCCAACATAGTGATCATGACAGAACTAAGGACCTTATAAAATGACAGTAAAAATTGAAGATTACATTGCAGTGTATAAAGACTTACATGACCAAGCTCCCAACAAACTTAACTTTGACAAGCCTGGACCACAATTAGACTTCTACAATGGCCCTTCCACACACATTAGACGTCAATTTGACATGATTGTGTTGTGTTTGGCTCCTGGGGACAACATCCAGTAGGACACAGCAGGTAATCTTTATAACAAGAGATTTTTGGTTCAAAGCTAGCCTTGGGTTAGCCTTCAGGGCAAAATTAAGGGCATGTACCTTAATTTTCTGGAATACAAGATGCAGAATTCCTTTTGGCAAAAATGAAATGAAAAAGCTTGAAGAATATTAAAGCCAACACAAATGTGGATAAACATGTATTTATTAGAAGAAATGATTCTACTTAAATAGTAGGCAAGGGTTGTTGATAACTCATTAGGTAGACAAACTAGTAGAAGAAGTCACGTTGAGGTGAGGTCATACCAGGATCAGACAAGGGCTGGAACAGTATTCTGGAATGGGTGGATATTGAACCAGAACCATTTGCAGAAGGTGAGGAATTTCCAAACTCAAAAACAAAGCCAATCAAATCTTTGTATATATAACTATTCAAAGGCCATATCAAAATAGCATTAATAGCGCAATTTACAACATCTCCCCCTCAATATTGGATAAAGCAAGTTGATATTAGTGGAGGAATTTGGAATGGACTCAGGCAAAAAGACGGCCAGACAACAGTAGTTACACGGTATACTCAACACCCTTCTTGAAGGCAACTTCACACAGGCCAACCCAGAGGGAGTCTAGCTTATGGGCTTGGCCCCAGTATGATTCTGATAATAGAGAACCAGGTCATCAACCTGATACTTGGGGAAGGGGGGTTCTGAAAGCATTGTAGGGCAAGATCTCTAAAGCCATGATTTTGTAGGCAGTTGAATATGCCGTGGCTTATATGTCAATGATTTGGTTTGTCAAGTCTTTGATGTGGGCTTCTGGATTGGTAGAAGCGTCAACTTCTATCAGAGGAGGCCCTAAGATTGAGGGAATAGTAGCTTTTTTATCATACAACATGGCAAAGGGGGATTGCCCAGTCACCCAGTGTCTACTAAGGCAATAGGCAAAGAGGGTGGTAGGGAGTATCATATCCCAATTTTCAGCATCAGAGAGAGTGAGTTTCCTAACAATAGACACAAGGGTAGAATGGCTTGCTCTACAGTTTGATTTGTTAAATAATTATACAGCGCATAGAAAGACTGATGTGTGCCCATAGCTTCACCAATAGAGGTGATAAGGCAAGCATTGAAATTAGTGCCATTATCAGGTAGTAAGACTTGAGGACACCCATGTTGGTAGAAGTATCTTGCAACAGGACATTTGCAGTTGTCTTAGCAGTGATGTCTTTGGTGGCTCAGGCCTCAACTATTTACTAAAGTGGTCAACTACTACCAAGATGAACCGGCATCTAGGCTGAGAACGGGGGAGAGGCCCAACAGCGTCAATACTCACAGTATGGAAGGCATGCTTAGGTAGGACAAGTTTGAACTGAGGTGGAGCAGGCCTGGAACATTGGAGTTGGTATGCATGGCAGGAGGCAAGAATGTCAGGGATCAGCAGGCACATGTTCTACCAATAGAAGTTCTTGCATAACCAGTTGTGAGTCTTAGCTATGTTTCATGTCCAGTGTCAATATGGACTTGGAGAATAATAACTATTCTCATGCTGGGGCAGACGTAGGGAAGATAGTCTTTATTGACCTTTTTGAGCAACTGTTTATCTCAAATGATGATATCCTTTACCAGGGCTTGATGGGCCAGTTGTATTTCTTTGGTTTCAGTAGCCCAACTGTCAGGATACCCTATTAATTTGTACAGGAAAACCACATCAGCAGGGTGGATAGCCAGTATAGGCATTCTTGATAATCCATCAGAATCTGATTTTGAGCTCCAGGGTAATGTACTATAGTTAAATAATACCCTTTTAAGTGCAGGGCCCAACAAGCCAGTCAACCTTCAGGCTCCTTTAGTTGTTGCAACCATTTAAGGGACAAGTGATCAGTGACTACAGTGAAGTGGGTTCTGTGAATGTAATGCCATAACTGTTTTACAGCATATAGGACTGCCAGGCATTCCTTTTCAGTGACATTATAATTCTTCTCATGCTTGTTGAGGACACAGGAAGAATAGGCTACTGGTTGGTTTACGCTTTCATCATTGAGCTGGTCTAAGATTGCACCTATAGCTACCCCACTGGTGTTAGTGTATAGAATGAGCTCTTTATTGTAATCAAGATAGACTTGAATGGTGGTCTGATTGAGTTTGGTCTTTAGAGCTTTGAAAGATTCCTGTTGGCTGTCTGTTGTGTTTGGCTCCAGGGGACAACATCTGGGGGGACACAGCGGGAAATCTTTATAACAAAAGATTTGAGGTTCAAAGCTAGCCTTGGGTTAGCCTTCAGGGCAAAATTAAGGGCATGTACCTTAATCCCTGGAATAAAAGATGTGAAAGTCCTTTTGGCTAAAAGGACAGGAAAAAGCTTGAAGAATACTAAAGCCAACACAAATGTGGATAAACTTGTCTTTATTAGGAGAAATGATTCTACTTAAATAGTAGACAAGAGTCAATGATCACTCATTAGGTAGACAAAGTTGCAGAAGGAGTCACGTTGGGATGAGATCATACCAGGATCAGTCAAGGGCAGGTATGGTATTCTAGAATGAGTGGAGATTGAACCAGATCCATTTGCAGAAGGTGAGGAATTCCTGGAATCAAAGGTAAAACCAACCAAATCTTTGCACATATCATTATTCAAAGGCCATATCAAAATAGCATTAATGACGCAATTTCCAACATCTCCCCCCTCAATATTGAACACATGGAGTTGATATTTGTAGATAAATTTGGAGTTAACTCAAGCAAAGGGGCGGCCATAGGACAGCAACTTCACTGTATACTTGACACCCTTCTTGTAGGTGACTTCACAAGGCCCAACCCAGAGGGAGTCTAGCTTATGGGCTTGGCCTCCAGTACAATTCTGATAATAGAGTACTAGGACATCTACTTGGTACTCAGTGAGGGGGACTCTGGTAGCATTGGAAGGCAAGAGCTCTAAAGCTTTGACTTTATAAGCAGTAGAATGGGCTGTAGCTTGAATGTCAATGATCCAATTAGTCAAGTCTTTGACATGAGTTTCAGGATTGACATAGGTGTCAACTTTGATCAATGGGGGTCCCAAGATTGAAGGGGTGGTGGCTTCTTGTCCATACAGCATGGTAAAGGGGGACTGGCCAGTCACTTGATGTCTGCTGAGTCTATACACAAAGAGGGCAGCATGGAGGAAGATATCCCAGTTAGCGGCATCAGAGAGGATAAGCTTCCTCATGATGGATACAAGGGTGGACTTGGTTTTCTCCACAGTCCCATTGGTTGACAGATTATACAGTGCAGAGAAGGATTGATGTGTACCCATAGCTTCTACAATGGACGTTATGAGGCAGGCAATTAAGTTGATCCCATTATCAGAAAGCAGGACTTGAGGGCATCCATGACGGTAGAAGATATCTTGCAACAAGAATTTAGCAGTGGTCTTGGCAGTTATATCTTTGGTTGCTCTGGCTTTGACTCATTTACTAAAATGATCTACGGCCACCAAGATGAATCGACACCCAGATCTAGACCAAGGGAGAGGCCCAACAGCATCAATACTCACATTTTGGAAGGCATGCTTAGGAGGGATGAGCCTGAACTGATGTTGTGAAGGTCAGGGTTGTTGGAACTGACAAGAATGACAGGAAGCAAGAACATCAGGGATTAAGAGGCACATCTTTTCCAAGTAGAAGTTCTTGCACAACCAGTCATGAGTTTTTGCTGTACCTCCATGTCAGGTATAAATGTGGGCTTGAAGAATGATGGCTATTCTCATACTGGGGCAGACGTAGGGCAGATAGGCATTGTTGACCTTCTTGAAGATTGTCTATCTTGAATCACAGTATCCTTGGATAGGGCTTGCAACGCCAAGCAGATCTCCTTTGGCTCAGTGACCCAGGAGTCAGGGTACCCTATCAACTCATATAGGCAATCAGCATCAGCAGGATAGATAGCTAGAATAGGCATCCTTGACAAACCATCAGCATTCTGATGTTGTGCACCAGGAAAATTTACTACAGTGAAATCATATCCTTGCAGGCGTAAGGCCCAACGGGCTAGTCAACTTTTAGGCTCCTTTAATTGCTGTAGCAACTTAAGGGATGAGTGTTTTTTAACTACCGTAAAGTGAGTCCTGTAAATGTAGTGCCAGAACTGTTTTACTGCATGCAGAACAGCTAGGCATTCTTTTTCATTAACACTATAGTTCTTCTCATGTTTGTTAAGGGCTCAGGAAGAATAGGCTACAGGTTGGTTGACGCCTTCATCATCAAGCTGGGCTAGGATGGCACTCACAGCTATCCCACTAGTGTCAGTGTACATGATAAACTCCTTATTGTAATCAGGGTAAACTAGAATGGGAGCCTCTTTGAGTTTGGCTTTCATCACTTCAAAGGATTGCTGTTGGCTGTCAGTCCACTCAAAGGGTACATTGCAAAGGAGCTGTACAAGGGGTTCACTTAGTTAAGCAAAATCAGGGATTAATTATTGATAGTACCCCATCATACCAAGAATACTTGAACCTCCTGTAGATTTGCAGGGGGCTGTATCTTGTCAATGGCTTCCACCTTATTATTCATAGGGTGTATTCCGGTTTGGGTGACCTCATGGCCCAAGAATTCAAGCCATTCCTTGAAGAAGGACCATTTAGAGGGTTTGAGTTTCAGGCCAGCTTCTTAAATTTTAATGAAGTCAGCTTTGAGATGGCCCAGATGGTTGCTGAAGATGGAGCTGAACACAGTAATATTGTCAAGGTATACAAGGGCGCAGGAGAGCTTCAAATCTTGTAGGATGGAGTCCATAGCCTGTTGAAATGTAGCCGGGGAGTTGCAGAGTCCTTGGGTATTTGAGTGGGTTTGTAAAGACCTTCTGAAGTGATGAGCGCAGAATTTTCTCTATCTTCAGGAGACAAGTCAACCTGCCAGTATATTGATGCTAGATCCATGGCAGAGAAAAATTTTAATCTTCCTAATTGTCTGAGAGCATCATCAATTCTATACAAAGGGTAAGAGTCCTTTTTGGTGAGCAAGTTTAAGCGGCAGTAATCCATCACAATGTAATGACCTCCATCCTTCTTTTTTTAGGATAAATAATGAAAAGGCCCAAGGGCTCTGAGAGGGAGCTAAGAGCCCAGCATCTAGGAGCTGTTTAAGCTCCTTAGAGACCTGGGCATCTTCCACTTTGCTGTGGCAGTAAGGTTTGACACAAAAGAGTGGGGCATCACCTGTATCTATCTGGTGGATAACCCCCTTAGCTAGACCATAGTCAGTGGGTCCAGAGGCAAAAATATCTTTAAACTGGTCTAGTAGTTCCAGAACATCTTTTTATTGAATGGGTGACAGCTGAGGGAAGTCTGCAATGGTGAGCAGGGAGAGAATCTGAGGGTCCCCTTCAGGCAAGCTGAAATCACTAAATGTTCCAAAGGGGTATAGGGACGCCACTTGCTCTGAAACTAATATGTAATCATGCCCAACAACCTGGTCCTTGGTCATCTAAATAGTTAGGGCAGTCAGGCTAGCCAACAGCTGCACAGGCTCTTTATCAGTCTGTTCCAAAATCCCAGGGCATAACTTAGGCTCTCTACAGCTTAAGGAATCAGGTGAATATAGCTCCAGAAATGATTTTTTGGTTAATTCATAGGATATCTGGGAGTCTATAATCACTTGCAAGCCAGGCAGGATGGTGATAGCTTCAGGGGAAAGAAGAGACACACCTTATTCATCCAGAAAGATAGGAGAAGGGGACTGCATATTGGAAGAATGAGTCATGTACTTGAGCAAGAAGATACCCATGGGGTACTTGAGAACACAAGTCTTAAGGCGTTTACCCAGGAGAAACAGGGATTCTTCAAAGATTAGAGGGATCTCATACCCTAAGAGCAATAGGTACCCATCTCAAAGGTTAGCAACCCCATTGTACTCTCAAAAGAATTGTGTACCAAAAAGGAGATCATAGCTTTTGGTTTCTAAGACAACAGCAGGGGACACAGTAAGAAGCTTCCCAAACCTCATTGGCAGAGCAGAGTAGGCACTAATGGCTTGGGTTTGAGCCATGCCAGCAGTACCATATGATTGAGTGTAGTTGAGGTCAGGGGCCAGATTAAGCTTCTTCATTATCTTGGACAATACCACATTAACTGGAGAGCCCGTGTCCAGGATAGCCTTGATTTTACCTTTTGGATCAATACTTGCACACAGGTAGTATCTTTCCCAAAGGGGGCAAGACAGCTAGAACATCTTGAGAAGCTTCAAATTCTTTCTCCCATTTGGCCAACATGAATTGTAAGGCAGGAATTTTTTTATACACGTCTGCAAGGGGAGAAATACAGTCACATTCTGAAAGAGAGCCTCTTCTAATTCAGAAGTCTCTTCAGAGGAATCTACCAAGACAGGGGGACAATGGGCCTGTGCTAAGTAAGGACAAGACAATATGGCTTTAGCTTTGCTTTAAGTTGGGCAAGTTGTAGTCATAGTTTTCCCAGAACGTAGCTTGTAAGGGACAAAAACATTTTTTGGGACTGCCAGCACAGAGTAGCCATAACTATCTGATTCATCATAGTCAGAATTCTTGGGTTTGGAATCACTTGAGAGATTGTGGAATAGGTGAAGGATAATTGGTCTAGACGCAGGAGGAGATTCTTTGTCAGAGGGGGGATCAGGAGGAGACAGGAGAAATTGATCAGAAGAGAGTGTCTCTGCCTCTAGGCTGACCCCTCTTTTCCTGCCTGCTCTTTTGAGCTGTAACCCTCTACATGCAGGTTGGTAAAAGAGCGTGAGTGATGCCCATTTTGACCACAATTATGGCACCCTTGTTGTTTGGGCTGCCCATTAGAGCCAAGATTCAAGATGCAGGAGGTGCAAGAAATAGTTCCAGCAGCCTTAGCCTTGCTCTTGCAAACCACTGTCCCTCTATGCGTCAAATGCATGTCTTGCAAGAGGGTTTTAGTGCTCTTCAGGGAAGTAAGGAATTCCTTATGGGCTTTAAAGTGTAATCACAGAAACTGGTTCACTTTCAAAGCATTATAGAAAGCTTTATACGCTTCCTGAGGAGTCAACTGGCAATTGGTATTGAGTTGTTGTCCTTTGATGTAGAAGGGGTTGGCAAACTCAGCCAGAGTTTCCTTGGGTTTGAAAGCAATATACATAAAAGCATCCTTCTTGACTTCCAGGCTAAGATCTCCTCCAATTCTTCAATAAGGAGGCACTTCATATCCTCCCATGTGACAATGAACGGTAGTTCAGGGACCACAACTTCTTGGAAAGTGGGGCGTAGACAAATAAGGATATTTTCCTTCTTAAGCTCCTTGGTAGCCCTACATATTGTAGTCTTGTAGATAGTTAAGAAAGCAGCAATAGTAGATGTCTTAGGATCAAAGATTTGTTTGAAGGAGGTCTTATAATTGGGGTTAATAGACAACAAGGTGGATTAGCTATTGTCACCTAAGTTAAGAACATTAATATGAGGGTTCCCTTCAAACCTCGGACTCTGTGGTAGGCTGTCAGGCCCACAACAATTAAAGACTCTTCTCCAAAGTGTTGAGAGTAGAGCTGTTTTAGCCGCTGACATCTCTGGCATTAGTGGCAACAGTTCAAAATTCATCAATACTTATCTGTTGTACTGCCACAGTACTGGCAATCCCATTGACACTGGAGGCCAAAGTGGTAGCCTGCAATGCCAAAAGAGTGACATGCTCATCCATTGCTTCAGTCAGACAAGTAAGATTCTGCAACTCTCTTTCTAATACATCCTGTCTGTCAGCAATATCATTGGTAACTGATGCCAATTGGTCCAAAGTAAGGGCACAATAGACACAAGGTTATCCATCCAACCCTGGGCAGCATACATGGCCTGCTTGGGTAGGGACCTCAGAGACCTCAGAGTCTTCCTTGCCCTCAGATTCAGAAGATAATTCACCTGGATTAGAGAGGCATTGTTGCAAATGTTCAACTTCCTCACACAGTGTAGCTAATTAATTAGTCGATGCAATAATGCAAGGGTCAGGTATAGGTTCCACAGGTGAGAGAACTTGTGACTGTACTACAGTCACATTGACTGTGGTTTCACAAAGAGGTTGAATTGTGATGAATTTTTCATAGGTTGAAATTCAAAACAAAAGGATTGGCCTTGAAGAGACTTTCCAGTGTAGTAATTGATACCCAGGAATCAATTAGGCTGTACTAATTGAGGGCCAAAATGAAGATCTGAATGGTTCAGATTATGAGACTAGGTGTCTCAAACCGTCTAATTAACCATGGAGGTTGTTTGATGCCCAGGGATTAATTAGGCTGTATTAATTGAGGGTTGTACTGAATAATCTGAACGGTTCAGATTATGAGACTAGGTGTCTTAAACTGATTGATTAACTGAGAAGGTTAATTAATATATATGCCCTGGAATATGATTAATGGGGATTTAATCATAGGGTCAAAATGGAATTGACTGTATCAAGTAAAGACTTGTTGTCTTCAAACGGATTAATTAACTGAGAAGGTTAATTAATAGATGCTGGGAATATAATTAATTGAGATTTAATTATATTGTTTAATTGCCTTGACTGTGTCAAGAAGTTTGGTTAAGGTTAGCCAAAAGTAAACCCCCAAATTGTGGTTTTAAAGCACTGTTTTGAAAAATTTATTAGGTTAAAAGCGCCGCCGAGCTGCCTAATTGATTTTTAAAGCGCTGAGGCGCTTCCCAGTGAATGTTTCAAGCGCTGGGGCGCTGCCTGGGAAAGTTCCTGGGCGCTGCGGTGGCGCCTGGTTCAAGTTTTGAAGTGTTTTAATGGGTTTTTAACGCAAAAAAACCATTAAATGCAAAAATAACTAAATGTAGACATTGGTGTCTATGTATTCAGGATTGATCAGCTGGTTCCCAGTTGGAACAAGGATAGCTTGGATCAGGAATACATATATTTCAAAGGGTTTTGGCGCCAGAAGTCTGGAATGCTTCAAGCCAAAGCAATACATTTCCACAGAAGGAATCAGGTGATTCTGGAATGTATTATGGCACATTCTTATAGGTTAAGAGTATGAAGATCTTTTTGGTAAAGATCTGGATTGGATGACGCTGTTATGTCATAAACCATGTGATAGAAATCCAGGTGTGATTCTGGAACCAGAGGGGTTTTCAGCTTAATGTACCCCAACTGGTATATAATGGAAACATGATAATAATTAATAAAAAATTATACTTATGTGTGACAATGGTTGCTTTCCCATCAATCTTTTTATGTTTATGTTTTTGGCTTTTAACTGAAATAAGACTACCATGGAATGAAAGAGATGGTCTGCAGCTAAGACTATGGGAAGCAAAAACGTGGAAGTGATCACCAGATGGCAACAAGTTTAACGCCAAGATTGCTTGCCTGGAATCCAAGCTCATCAAAGCTTACATAAAGGATTCCCTGTCAAACTGTAAAAGAGTCAGACTGGGATAATGAAGAAGCAAGCATGAATTTCCTGGATCTGTCACAGAACTGGAACAGATGCTTATCATTGAGTGGTAGCTTTGAGTTCAGTTATGGCTTCCCACACCCTAGCCTCAAAAGCAGAGGAAGTCTCTAACAAAGGAGTAGGAGGTGTGCTTTAATTGAGGCTGCTATGTTGTCTACGTAGTCTTGAATTTGGCTCAGGGTATTTCCTAAGGCTGCTTTATCTAAACCATATTGTAAGCGTAGATGCTGGCCCCAATTGTCAATGTGGGCTCCAACCAACTTGAGTTGAGAGTTAACATGTTTGAAAAATTGGCTGAGCTTGTTAACCAGGGCTTCAAAATCCTGATAATACTTCAAGAGAGTTGCTTCAATTTGTCCTTGCCATATGGCTTAGTGGTCATCTAGTTCACCCAGCTGTTCCTGGATATACCTAGGGAGCAAGGAGCAAAGTGAATTCAGAGATTAAGTCAGGATTTTTTGCAAGGCTAGTGAGTCACGTTGATTATCAACGATACTAACAAAGAGACTATGTGTCACTCCTGGAAGGCTATATTTTATGCATATTTATTGAAGACAGCAGTGGCTACAGCAGTCAGAAGTTAGTTTTGAGGTCCTAGCACTAATTGATAATGGACTCAGCCGGGCTGAATGAATTGGTCAACCAGCACTCCAATAGTTTTCATGGATCCCATCAAGGCAGGGGGAGACAAAAATCCAGGAGGAAAGAATAAGGATCCTCCAAAGCGTAGCCAGGGGAGAGGACAGGAATAGTATGCAGCTCCAAAGTGCCAAAATGGAGGAGGGAACATGCGGCATCCCAGGCTTGCTTGTAGTTGAGAGAGAAAGCAGGAAAGGGGCCCACACAGGCCCGGGAGATAACACCATTAGCATTGGTGTAGAGGGAGAGCCAGTAATTTCCTCTTCAAGGGGAGGACTGGATACTTTGGCTGGTTCAGGTACTTCAAATACAAAAGGAGAAGGACCATAGAAAGCCTGAGTGAACAGATAACCAAAGGGCTGAAAGCCCCTGTAGTGAGCACCATTTTGTTTTGTTTGGCTCCTGGGGACAACATCCAGGAGGACACAGCAGGAAATCTTTATAACAAAAGATTTGTGGTTCAAATCTAGCCTTGGGTTAGCCTTCAGGGCAAAATTAAGGGCATGTACCTTAATTTCCTGGAATACAAGATGAAAAGTTCCTTTTAACAGAAAGGAAAGGAAAAAGTTTGGAGAACATCAAAGCCAACACAAATATGGATAAACTTGTCTTTATTAGGAGAAACAATTCTACTTAAATAGTATACAAGGGTTGTTGATCACTCATTAGGTAGACAGAGTGGCCATTGGGGTCATGTTGAGGTGAGGTAATACCAGGATCAGATAAGGACAGGTAAAATATTCCAGAATGGGTGGAAATTGGAACAGATCCATTTACAGAAGGCAATGAACTTCTGAACTCAAAAGCAAAGCCAATCAAATCTTTGCATATATCACTATTTTAGCCATATCAAAATAGCATTAATAGCGCAATTTAAGGCAACCTGCTGCAGGAACCTTGAGGACGTGTTCTTTGAAGGAAAGTGTGTAGCTCAAAAATCTGACAATCTACATTCAACATTCAACAAATAAACATAAGTAGAGCCCCACAGCAAGAAAGGATCCTCAACCTAATAAGCAAAACAACCAAGTCAACAATGCCCACCTTCAAAATGGGAATTGCACTGCCCAAGATAACCAAGCAAGCACTGAAGACATCAATGATGAGGGAAAATCTCAAGGGAGTGCTTAGGTGAGCTTCTCTCCCCTGATTTGCAAGACTCTTACAGGGACCAAGACATGGGTTCAATCACCATGATTCAAGTCTCCTCCAGAAATCCTCTACTGTTTGCTGCCCAAACCAGTAATAAACTCTTCACATATACTTTCTGTTTTTGCAGATATCAGGGAACAGCACTATTTGACACTGGAGCAGACCAATCCCTTGTTGACAAGGAATTTTCCAACCTCATGAAATACCTCACAGTATGAAGCAACATCAAGAGAGTTGTCATGGCAGATAACAGAAGCACACCAGTCACCAAAGAAGAAAATCCTTTTTGTGCTCAAATCAGAGATGTACAATTACGCTCAGTGGCCCTACCATACCAATCCCAAAATATGATGTTATACTTGGGCTAGATTGGATGGGAAAGACCAAGCCCCACATTGACTGGGATAATGCTACCCTCACCATACAACAAGGCAAGGTGCACCACCATGTTTACCCAACTCATCTTGACACATTTAGAAGGACCACTTGTTTGTGAAGAACATGGAGACAGAAGAAGAAAAGGATCCAATTCAAATCAATTGGAACTTATGCACATATGATGTTATTCACTTTAAAAATACAGAAACCAGATTTGAGAGAGACTAAATTTGAGAACAGCTGGTCAGTGAATTCCCTTCTGTCTTCCAAGAAGCCCTCCCAGGCTTATCACCCAACTATGGCATACAACACAAAATTGATCTCAAAGGAATTTTACCAAAAGCACTCCCTATCTATTGTCTCACATCCCAAGAAGATGATGCCTTGAAAACCTATCTGGACAAATCCCTTGAAAAAGGTCTCATTTAACCCTCAAAATTGTCTTTTGGTGCTGCTGTCTTCTTTGTAGCAAAAATGGACAGAAGACTCTGTCTAGTCACAGACTACAGGGTGCTCAATGAGGTCACAAGTAAGAACAGTTATCCCCTGTCCCTGATTGACAACCTTTTTGATACCCTGGGGGTCCCAAATCTTTACAAAAATTGATCTGACGGCAGGCTACCACCAAATTTGTGTAAAGCCTGAAGATATACCAAAGACCATATTTAGAATCAAGTATTGGTCCTTTTAATGTGCTGTTCTCAATTTCAGTATGATAAATGCTTTAGAACCTTTGTGACCTTCATGAACATGGTTATTAAAGAACACATTAGAAAACTGGCAATAATTTACCTGGAAAACATAATCATCTACAGCCCAATCTTAAAGCAACACTGGGAAGATGTCTGCCTAGTCCTCCACACCCTAGAAAAAACCAACTCATTGCTAAACCATCAAATTTCAAATTTTCTTGTCCAAACTCCCATTCCTTGGTCACATTATCAGCAAGGACAGAATCAAACCAGACCCAGAAAAGATATGCACCATAACCAAAATGCCAGCCCCAAGAAATAGGAGCAAACTCCACACCTTCCTTGGTTTGATAGCCTACGTTAGAAGGTACATACCTGACTGGGGTGCTTTGACAGCCCCCCTGTCAGTCATCACAGACAAAACAACCAAGTTCACGTAGACATCACTGCAAGACCAGCACTTCTGCCAACTAAAAGAATGTATAGTCACTGCCCCTATCCTCTAATACCTGAATTGTGAAGGAGTATATGAGGTAGAAACCAATGCATCTGACTACGCCATAGGAGAGTTACTCCATATCCAGACAGCAGAAAAGGAATTTCTCATGATGGCATAAAAGTCAAGGAAGTTATCTGACAGCAAACAAAGATATCCCATACACGTCAAGAAGTTGGTAGCTATTGTGTACTATCTCATAAAGTGGCAATGTTATCTAGAAGGAGCCCAAACATTCAAAGTACTCACCAACCACAAGTTGCTGATATTCCTCAAAATACAACAACATTTATCAAGAAGATAAGCCAAATAGATGAGCCTCATACAGGTATATCCAATGCAAATTAAATATAAACCAGGCAAGGAAATGCTTAATGCAGACACCCTATCAAGACTATACTGTGTTCATGTTCTATGCACTAATGGGGACCCTAATTGACTCATGTTAACCATTTGGAAGCTCCAAGAAAGGTTCCCATCTGAGACACCAATAGATATCCAAGAGAAGGTCCATAATAACAATCATCTGTTCAAAAACTTATATGGTACACTACACCGCATATTACCAAATGGTGATACTGTACCCTACGTCCCGTCAATGCATAAGATTGACACAATCCTCTGGTATCAAAGAGACCTGGGACACACCCATACCAGGAACTTGCATAAATATCTCAAGGCACACTAATGGTGGCCCAATATACTAGATGATATCAAGGAAGTGCTAGAGCAATGCAAAGTCTGTGAGAAGTACACACAAACCAAGGCACCACCCAAATTAGTAGTACCAGTATCCATCACACTGCCCTTCAAGATGTGGTCACTTTATATTTTGGGACCAATGCCTAGCAAGAAAAAAGGCAAAAACTACATTATAAAAGCTATTGATCATGCAACCAGATGGCCTGTGGCACAAGCTACAAAAGAATAAAAAGGCAATGATGTGAGATAATTTATTGGTAAAGAAATCATAGCCAAGTTTAGAAAACCTGGCCTCCTGATCACAGACAGAGGCACCAAACTTAAGACCGTTGACACCAACATCTACCTTGCCAAAAACAGAATAAGACACATTAAAGCCAGCCTGTACCACCCACAAGCAAATGAACAAGTAGAACAACTAAACGGCTCACTAGTGGAAGCCCTCAGTAAGTTATCTGCTAACAATTCAAAATCCTGGGTTGACATGCTACCAACAGCACTCATGGTATGCAGAACACAAGTCAATTTCAACACAAGAAAAAGCCTGTATGAACCTGTCTATGGGCAGAATCCTGCCCTTGTTATTACAGCTGCAGGACCACAATTACCTCTGCCAAAAAGGGTGCAGATGACAGAAATCCCAGTGTACAGTGTTCTAGAAAAGACCAGGAGGACATGTAACAAAAAATAATAAAAAGAGATACAATTACACTATAACAAGAAAGATTCCAAGTTGGAGACAAGATCTGGGTTGTCAACCACAATTAACATAAATTGGATCCAGGGTTACATGGGCCAGACATTGTCAGGGAGGTCAAGCCCAACAATACCTACCTCATCAAAGTAATTGGAGCTTGAACTGAACTAAAGTGCATGCACCACAACCAACTCCACCTGTGTAAAGCAAGGACAGCCCAACAAAACTCCAGACTCCCTGTTCCCAACACCAAACTGGATTAATACCAAGCATGTATCCCCAACACTCTCAAGAAAATCCCCAAGGTTTTGTCTTCCAGCACCCTAGGGGGAGATGTCGCAACATCTTCAATTACTCCCTCTTAGGGAATTAACGCCCCAAGTAGTTCACCAAATAAGTCAGCAAATGGCTCACCAACTAATAATTAAGTTGGTGGTACCACTATTATTTGGACATTTATTATAGGGATAAAACAATCTAGATCCTAAGTAGAACGCAACTTGAATAAGCCCTGTGACTTAAGAGGAACATTACTCAGATAAGCCCCATGGCCCCCATGACGTACATGGACAGTATGTGGCTTTCCATGATACTATATATTATCCTATATTCATGTCCAATAAAGTATCATTCTCTTCTTAAAATTGCACTTTATTTTGTTTTATATACTTCCCAGAAGTATATAGTCAACACTATGTATTAATATTTTAACAAGTGTTAATGTCTCCCTAATATAGACACAGTCTAATTATAAAATCATAATAAAAAAGCCATGTTCACAATGAATTTTAATATAAATAATGCATTAGTTGTGCACATAATATCTAAATATCACAATTTAATGTCTACCTGCAATATTCTAATATAATATTTACATTTTTTGTCCTTGCTTTATTATTGATAATGAAAATATTCATGCAAATAATTATATATTATTAATTCAACTATTTAACTTTTTTTATAATATGCAGAATGTCAATACTGAAAAAAAATTATTAATTATGAATGGGACAAAATAATATCAATTTTAAAAGTTTTCACAAGAAAGGTTTTATTTTATCCATCTCACTTTTGGCAGAAGAGATTTGGTAGGTTTGCTTAAGGGAAGAGATTATTGATTCTTTGTTTGAAGACTAAGGACGTCAATACACAGTTACTAACTTCAAAATACCTTTTTCTTATCTAGGCAGACCAAAACACAGTCTCGCTATCTATAAACGCAGATAAACCTTAAGGAAGAGTATAATTGAAGAAAGCAAAATTTGAATCTTTATTATTGTTATAAAAGTATTCTTTTATAGGATTGTTATCACATGGGCAATCAACCCAAAAATCCTGGAGGCCAGACCGGCCTAAGTGATTGGGTTTACAGAATAGTTTTTCCCAAAAGGCATCATGCTAAATGCTCCATTGCAGAGTTATCATTATTGCATCTGTTGTAACTGTGCTGTTTTAGCAGAGTTACAAGGGGAAAAATATTTGGAAACTAGATAATATTCTTTATTGAGAGATAGGTATTATATAGTAATTGTGAATTGTAGATAACAGGAACATGATAGTGTTGATCACATGGTGGGATGATGGGGGGGTGGCTTGATCCTGGTAATTAGTCAAGCACCAAAACAAGGTGTCCATCATAAGGGATCATCATCTGTTCATGCTGTTGGATTTGGAAATTTGAGTTGACTTCTTATTCTGGCTTTGAGTGACTGGATAATTGGATTGCGGGTCACAAACCTGCTTACTTGGAACTTTGTTGGCGGGTCAAGCCTGCTGTTTCAACACCCTCCCCTCAACTGAAGGTTGGCCTCCTCTGGGGGCAGGTTGTCAGGGAGGTTGTCAGGAGCATGGGCGCCATACTGGACTAACTGTTGTTCCGTGGTAGATAGGGCGGTCTCACGCTGTTTTTGTCTTGCCTTACAGGGTCTCAGGCAATCATGGTGTAAGACCTTGTCTTGTTATTAATTCCCAAGTCCTTGCACAAGGTAAGTGTTATTTTTGTTTACCTTTAAGATGATTGCTGGGCCTACTTTCTTGGGTTGTAGCTTACTTTTGTTGACGTTCATGGCCCAAACTTTGTCACCAACCTCAAGTCTGTTTTGGATTAGGACAAATGTCTTTTCTAGACACTTGTTTTCTCACTCTTCTTGATCACCATTGGCCTCTATGACCTGGGGATCTGAACAAAGGGGACCTGACTTGGAATTTCCAGCCTGGGTTCTAATAATGCTTGGATGATATTGGGTTGTGTGCCATATACCAACTCAAAAGGGCTTTTCCTGGTGGATGTGTTCACACAAGTCCAGCATACAAGTAGCACAGTTGGTAACTGCTTATATCAGTCCTCAGGTCTCCTGGCAGTGAGCTTGCACAAGGCTTGCACAAGGCTACCATTTAGCCATTCCACGCGTCCATTGGCCTGAGGATGATAAGGTGTTTTCACTTCATGCTTGACCCCATTTTTGGTGAGTTATATGTTGGTATCTTTAGAGGTCATTTATTTGTCTCCATTGTTTATCAGGAGCTCTGGCTTTTCAAACTTACTGATGATTTCTTTTCCTTTGAACCGCCGTACATCATTACCTGTATGTGTTTTTACTGCTTGAGCCACTGGCCATTGTGTGGCAAAGTCTATTGCGGTAATGATATACTTCTTTTTGTTATGCTTTCCTGGCATGGGGCCTACAATGTCTAGGGCCCACACCTTGAAGGGTAGTTTCTTGCGGATAGGTAGTACTGACTTAGACGGTGCCTTGCTTCTTGCAAATTTCTCACATACTTTGCATTATTCTAAGACTTCCTGAACATCTTGGTACAGGGTTGGCTACCATGCCTTATGTTTAAGGAATTTGTAGAGGTTGCAACTTTTTGTATGCCTTAGGTCCCTATGGTAATGTAGGATGGTGTCAACTTACTGATGTGTGGGGACATAAGGAATGGTGGTTCTGTTGGACATTTTTCAATGTAAGATTCCATACACATCTTCAAATAGGTGTTCATTCTTAATGACCGTTTCCTTTGTTATGTCTGTGGTGACAGGGGGAAACCTTTATCTTTTCTTCAAAGTACCAGGAGAGGCCATTCTGGGTTGAGCACATTTTCTCCTCTTGTAGCTCAGACGTACAGGCGCAAGATTGTGTCTGCCATGGTAAGTTCTGGACCATGCTTGTATTATATGAGCATATTAATTCTCTCCAAGAGTTTCATCCAGCCTGCCTGATGGTGGGATAGCTTTGCTTGGGTTTTGAAATATATGAATGACTTTTGATTGGTCAACACCATGAATTCTTCCTGTTGTTTCAGATAACAATGCCATTTGACTTGGCAGTGTATGATGGCCAACAACTCTTTGTCATAGATAGGGTATTGACACTTGCCAACTGTCAACTTTTGTGATTTGTAGGCTACAGGCAGGAAGTCACCATAATTGTTTTTGATTTATAGTACTCCCCCAATGGATGTGTCTGAGGCATCTATTTCCATTTGTTACTCCCCATTGGTTTTGGGGTACTGTAGGATAGGCGCTATTGTGAGCTTCTTCTTGAGACGTCTGAAGCAGAGGTCATGCTGGTGGTCCATAAAAACTTGGATTTGGCACCAGTTATGGTGGATAGGAGAGCAGTCAAGACTCTGCAGTCAGGTATGAAACAGCGTATGTAGGCCACCAGTCCCAGGAACGTGCAGAGTTCCAACTTGACTTTGGGTGGTGGCATTTTGCAGGTGGCCTGTATCTTCTGACTTTTGGGATCAATGCCGTCTTTTGAGACTATGTGCTCTAGGAAAAGTAGCTGCTTGCAGAAGAACTGGCATTTGGAGGGCTTGGCTAGCATCTTTTTGTACCAGGGTAGAAAAACTGCCTCCAGGTCCTTGCAATGCTACTCTACTGAGGGGCTATAGACAATAATGTCAGCCAGATAAACCAAGGCGTGCTTTTCTATATGGGGGCAAACACCTTATTCATGAAGGTCACAAAGGTTGAGGGGGAACTTGTCATACCAAGATTGAGTACCACACATTTGTATGAGCCATACTTAGTGGGGAAGGCCGTTTTGGGGATATCTTCCTCCTTGATACAGATCTATTTGTAGCCTGCAGTTAAGTCAATCTTGGAGAAGACTGTGGCGCAGCCCAAGGCATCAAAGAGGTTGTCAATGAGCAGTAGTGGGTGACAATTCTAGATGGTAAATTCATTTAGGGCTTGGTGTTGTAAATTGCGCAATTAATGCTATTTTGATATGGCCTTTGAATATTGATAGTTGCAAAGATATGGCTGGGTTTGTTTTCAATTTTAGATATTTGTTGCCTTTTGTAAATGGCTCTGGCTCAATATCCACCCATTCCAGATTATTGTACCTGTCTATGAATGATCCTGGTATTACCTCATCCCAAAATGACCCCCTCTGCCACTCTGTCTTCCTAATGAGTGATCACCGTTCCTTGTCTACTATTTAAAGTAGACAAGGAACAGTGATCACTCATTAGGAAGACAGAGTGGCTGAGGGAATCACGTTGGTATGAGGTCATACCAGGATCATTCATAGACAGGTACAATAATCTGGAATGGGTGGATATTGAGCCATACCCATTTACAAAGGCAAGGAATATCCAAAATTGAAAGCAAACCCAACCAAATCTTTGCAACTATCAATATTTGAAGGCCATATTTAAAATAGCATTAATTGTGCAATTTACAACATCTCCCCCTTCAAGATTGGACACAGGGAGTTGATATTTGCGGAGAAATTTGGAGTGAACACAGGCAAAAGGACGTCCAGAAGACAGTAGCCTCACGGTATACTCAACACCCTTTTTAAAGGTGACCTCACAGGGCCCAACTCAGAGGGAATCCAGCTTATGAGCTCTACCACCTGTACAATTCTAGTAGAAGAGAACTAGATTGCCTATTTGATACTCAGGGAGGGGGCTCTAGCAGCATTAGGCGGGGAGAGCTCCAGAGCCTTGACCTTGTAAGCAATGGAATTAGCTGTTGCTTGGATGTTGATGATACAATTAGTTAAGTCCTTAACATGGGCCTCAGGATTTGCAGACGCATCAACTTCAATCAAGGGGGGTCCCAAGATTGAGAGGTGGCAGCTTCACGCCCATACAGCATGGCAAAAGGAGATCAACCAGTCACTTGGCTCTACTGAGGCATTAAGCAAAGAGAGCAGCAGGGAGGAACATATCCCAATTGGAAGCGTCAGAGAGCGTGAGCTTCCTCATTATAGACACAAGGGTGGATTTTGCTTGTTTGATAGTTCCATTGGTTGAGGGGTTGTATGGCGCGGAGAACAATTGATGAGTTCCCATAGCTTTGACAATAGAAGTGATGAGGCAAGCATTAAAGTTGGTACCATTGTCAGAGAGCAGGACTTGAGGGCAGCCATGTAAATAGAAAATGTCTTGCAGCAAGAAAGTAGCCGTGGTCTTAGCAGTTATATCTTTTGTTGCTCTGGCTTCAACCCACTTGCTAAAGTGGTCTACAGCAACCAAGATGAATCAACACCCAGACCTAGACCAAGGGAAAGGCCTAACAGCATCAATACTCACTGTGTGGAAGGCATGCTTTGCTGGGATAAGTTTGAACTGGTGTTGGGACAGACAAGGGCATTGGAGTTGACAGGAATGACAGGAAGCAAGGTCATCAGGGATTAGGAGGCTCATGTTTTTCCAATAGAAGTTTTTGCACAACCAGTCATGAGTCTTTGCTATGCCTCCATGTCCAGTGTCAATGTGAGCTTGGAGAATAATGGCTATCCTCACGCTAGGGCAAACATAGGATAGGTAGGCATTATTAATCTTTTTGAAGAGCTGTCTATCACAAATTACAGTGTCCTTGGATAGGTTCTGTAGCGCAAAGCAAATGTCTTCTGGCTCAGTGGTCCAAGAGTCAGGATACCCTATTAATTTTTATAGGCAATCAGCGTCAGCAGAGTAGATAGCTATAATTAGCATTCTTGACAGGCCATCAGTGTTCTGATGTTGAGCCTCAGGACGGTGTATCACAGTGAAATGTATCCTTGTAAACGCAGAGCCCAACTTGCTATTTGACCTTCAGGCTCATTTAGTTGTTGCAGCTATTTGAGGGAGGAGTGATCTGTGACCACTGTGAAGTGGGTCCCATAAATGTAGTGCCAAAACTGTTTTACTGCATGTAGCACTGCCAAGCATTCCTTCTCAGTGACGCTGTAGCTCCTCTTGTGCTTATTGAGGACCCGCAAAGAGTAGGCTACAGGTCAATCCACGCCTTCATTGTCAAGCTGGGCAAGTATGGCACCCACAGCTACTCTACTAGCATCAGTATACAAAATTAACTCTTTATCATAACCAGTATAGACCAAGATAGGAGCCTCTTTGGGCTTGGCCTTCAATGCTTCAAATGCTTGTTGTTGGCTGACCGTCCATTCAAAGGGGACATTGAAAAACAACTGGACAAGGGGTTCACTCAGTTCAGCAAAAACAGGTATGAACTGTTGGTAGTAGCCCATCATGCCAAGGAATACTTGAACCTCTTGAAGATTTGTGGGGGGTAGTATCTTGTCAATTGCTTCCACTTTGTTATTCTTGGGGCAGATTCCAGTTTGAGTGACCTCATGACCTAAGAATTCAAGATGTTCCTTAAAGAAGGAGCACTTGGAGGGTTTGAGTTTCAAGCCAGCTTTGCAAATCTTGATGAAGACAGACTTGAGGTGTTCCAAGTGTTGGTAAAGGTAGCACTGAATACAGTGATGTCATCAAGGTATACGAGGACACAAGAGAGCTTTAGGTCTTGTAGGATGGAGTCCATAGCCTATTGAAATGTAGCAGGGGCATTGCAGAGTCCCTGGGGCATACAAGTGGGTTTAAAAAGGCCCTCTGAGGTGATAAGCGCTGTCTTTTCTCTATCTTCAGGTGATAAATCAACTTTCCAGTAGCCAGAGGCTAGATCCATGGCTGAGAAAAACTTAGAACCACCCAGCTGTTGGAGAGGATTGTCAATCCTGGGCAAGGGGTATGAATCTTTCTTAGTGAGAGAGTTCAAGTGGTAATAGTCCATTACAATGTGATGCCTGCCATCTTTCTTCTTGAGGATCAGTAACAGGAAAGCTCAAGGACTTTGGGAAGGAGCCAGTAACCCAGCGTCCAGAAGTTTCTTGAGTTCTTTAGACACTTGAGCATCCTCCACCTACTACGGCAGTATGGTTTGGCACAAAAAGGGGGTGCATCCCCAGTATCAATATGATGGATGACTCCTTTATCCAGGCCATAGTCTGTAGGTCCAGAGGCAAAGATGTTGCTAAACTGATTGAGCAGGTCCAACACGTCCTTTTGTTGTACAAGAGACAATAGGGGAAATCAGCAGCGGTGAACAAGGAGAGAACTTGAGGATTGTCTTCAGGTAGCTTGAAATCACTAAAAGTTACAAAGGGGTATAGGGAGGAAACTTGTTCTGCTCCCAGTATACAATCATGCCTACAACCTGGCCTCAGGTCACCTGCATCAACAGAGCCTTCAGGTTGGCAAGCAGTAATTGTACAGGTTCTTTCTAGGTTTGATCTAGAATCCCAGGACACAGGTGGGGCTCTTTACAACTTAAGGATTCAGGTGAGTAAAGTTCCAAGAAGGACTTTTCAGGTAGCTCATAGGAAATCTGGGAATCAATCACCACTTGAGAGCCCAGGGGGATGGTGATAGCCGCTGGCGCTAGCAGAGGTACCCCTTCTTCTGCAGGGCAGGAAGGAGGAGGGGTACACATGTTGGAGGAGTGAGTCCTATACTTGAGAGAGAAGATACCCGTAGGGTACTCAAGCACGCAAGTTTTAAGACGTTTTACTGGGAGGCACAGAGATTCCTCAAAAATCAAAGGAACCTCATATCCTAAGAGCAAAATGTATCCATCTTGTAATTTTATAATCCCGTTATATTCTTGGAGGAATTGAGTATCAATCAAGAGGTCATAGCTTTTGTTCTCAAGTACTACAGCGGGGTAGAAATAAGAGTTTCCAAACCTCATGGGTAGAGCAGAGTAGGCACTAATGGCCCGCGTTTGTGCCATGCCAGTGGTGCCATACAACTGAGTGTAGTTGAGGTCAGGGGCCAGCTTAAGTTTCTTCATTAATTTTGAAGATAATACATTGACTGGAGAGCCTGTGTCCAAGATGGCTTTGATTTTAACCTTTTGGATTGATACTTCCACACAGGTTGTATCTTTCCCAAAGGGGGGCAAGACTGCCAATACATCTTGCACAGCCTTTAGCTCCTTTTTCCATTTAGCTAGCATGCACTGTAATGCAGAAATCTCCTTATATACAATCTGTAGCAGGAGAGATACAGTCACATTTTGGAAGAGAGCTTTGGCTAGCTTGGCTGCTTCCTCAGAAGAATCAACCAAGACGGGAGGTTGATGGGCTTAAGCTAGGTAAGGGCAAGCCACCATGGATTTAGCTTCACTTGCAGGTACTTGGGAAGTAGTGGTGGTCTTCCCAGAGAAAAGCTTGTATGAGACAGGGATAGTTTCTGGAACAGCCAAGACAGAATAGCCATAGCTATCAGAATCTTCACTATCAGAATCTTCAGGGTCTGAATCACTAGACATATAGTGAAATAAATGAAGGATAGTTGGGCCAAAGGAAGAGAGAGCTTCCTCATCAGAAGGATAATCAGGGGGAGACGGGGATTTTGGTCAGCAGAGAGTGTCTCTGTTTCTAAGCTGACCTCTCTTTTCCCTCCTGTTCCTTGGGATCACAACCTTACACTTGGGGATTAGTGCAAGTATATGAGTAGTGCCTGATTTGGCCACAGTTATGACAGCCTTGCCTCTTAGCCTGTCCACCAGAACCCAGGGTCATAATGTGCAATGTATGAGAGGTAGTCCCAGCATTGCTGGCTTTATTTTCACATACCACTGTTCCTCCATGGGTCAAATGTATGTCTTGCAAGAGCGTCTTAATGCTCTTCATGGAAGTGAGCAAAGCCTTGTGCGCCTTAAAGTGTAGGCATAGAAGCTGGTTCATCTTCAAAGCATTTGAACAAGCTGTATAGGCTTCCCAGGGAGTTAACTGTCAACTATTGATTAACTGCTGGCCTTCAATGCAGAAACAATCTGCAAACTCAGCCAGGGTTTCCTTGGACTTAAAGGCAATGTACATAAATGCATCCTTCTTGAACTCCAAGCTGAAATCTCCTCCAAACTCCTCAATAAGGAGGCGCTTCATGTCCTCCCAAGTGACAATGGAGGGGAGCTTGGGGACTACTACTTCTTGGCAAGTGGGATGGAGACAGGTGAAGATATGTTCCTTTTTGAGTTTGTCAGTTCCCTATGCATTGCGCTTTTGTAAATTGTTTAGAAAAGCTGCAATGGTAGAGGTTTTTGGATCAAATATCTTCTTTAAGGTTGGTTTGTAGTTTGGGTTAATAGATGAAGACAAGGACTGACTGTTTTCACCAGGGTTGAGGACATTAATATGAGGGTTACCTTCAAACTTGGATTCAGCAGCAGGTTGTCTGGCCCAGAGGAGTCAAAGGCTTTCCTCTAGGGTATCCAAGGTAGAGCTGTTCTGTCCACTAATATCCCTAGCAGTGGCAGCAGCAGTTCCAAATTTGTCATCTTGATTTGTTGTACTGCCAAGTGCCAGTGATCCAATTGAGGCAAGTGGTCAGGGAAGTGATCTGAGCAACCAATGTGAAAACCTGTCCATTCAGTGTCTCAGTAAAGAGAGAGAGGATTTTAACATCTCTTTCCAATTTGTATTGTCTATCAGCTACATCATTTATCACTTCTGCAAGCTGATCTAGTGCAAGTGTGCAGTTGACCCAGGGTTGACCTTCCAAACCAGGGCAACAACCATGATTGCCATGCGGGAGTATTAACAACTTCACCTTCCTCTTCATTTTCAGATTCAGATTCAGATGAAGAACCCTCAGAATTAGAGAGGCGCTGTCTTAAGTACTTTATTTCACCTTGTAGGATAGCCACCTGATCAGTGAGGAAGGAAATACAAGGATTAGGCATTGTTTCAACTGGAGGGGGGGTCTGAACAGAAGCTTGACGTTGAGTGATAGCCTTGAGTTTGGCAATTGCCTCCCATACCTTGGTTTCAAAATCAGATGGGCCTTGACAGGAGGTGTAGGAGGAGTCACTTTGATAGAAAATACCCTATCATCCACATAATTTTATACTTGGTATAGAGTGTTGCCTAGTGCAGCCTTATCTAGACTGTATTGATGCTGCAGATGGCGGCCCCAAGTATCAACATAAGCTTGCACCATTTTAAGTTTTTATTTAACATGATCCCTGAATTGATTAAGTTCACTAACCAGAGTCTCAAAATCCTGGCAATGTTTTAGCAGAAAGGCCTCAATTTGATCATGCCAGGCTGCCTGATGTTCCTCCAATTTGCATAATTGGTCCTTGATGTATCTAGGGAGCAAGGTCAAAGGGAGTTTAGGGAGGAGGTTAAGTACTTCTGCAATGCCAGAGAATTGCGCTGGTTGTCAGAAATACACACAAAGAGACTGTGGGACCATTCTTGGTAGGCCATATTTTGAGCATGGTTATTTGACACAGCGGTGGCTACAGCTTCTAACAGTTGATTCTGGGATCCTAAGGCAAGTTGGTGGTGATCTAGGGCAGGTTGGATGAATTAGTTGACCAACACGCCAATAGTATCCATGGATTCCATTAACACAGAGGGAGATCAAAGTCCAAAAGGAAGGAGTACAGGTCTTTAGAAGCATACCCAGGACATTGGCCTAGGATAGTGTGCATTGCCACAGTGCCAGAATAGAGAAGGGAGCGGGCAGCAGCACAAGCTTGCTTATAATTGAGAATTAAAGCTGGAAGGGGGCCCACGTGGGCCCAGGAGACAGAATCAATACCATAGGAGTAAGGGGGCATTGGTGATGTCTTCTTTTAGAGGGGGGCTAGAAACTTTAGGTTGATTGGGTACTTCAGAAACAAAGGGAGAAGGACCAGAGAATGAGCATGGGAACAGGGTAACCAAGGGGCTTGCAGCCCCTGTAGTGAGCACCATTTTGTTGTGTTCAGCTCCTGGAGACAACATCCAGGAGGACACAGCGGGAAATCTTTATAACAAAAGATTTGATGTTTAAAGCAAGCCTTGGGTTAGCCTTCAGGGAAAAATTAAGAAATTTACCTTAATTTCCTGGAAAACAACATATGAAAGTCCTTTTGGCAAAAAGGAAAGGAAAAAGCTTGAAGAATATTAAAGTCAACACAAATGTGGATAAACTTGTCTTTATTAGGATAGATGATTCTACTTAAATAGCAGACAAGAGTCAATGATCACTCATTAGGTAGACAGAGTGGCATAGGGGGTCACGTTGAGGTGAGGTCATACCAGGATCAGACAAGGGCAGGTACAACAATCCGGAATGGGTGGATATTGAGCCAGACCCATTTACAGAAGGCAAGGAATATCCAAAATTGAAAGCAAACCCAGCCAAATCTTCACAATTATCAATATTTGAAGGCCATATTAAAATAGCATTAATTGCGCAATTTACAACACTTGGCAATCTGTGACTAGGTGCAGGATGCCATCCTTCTTGGCCACAAAGAATACAGCAGCCTCAAGGGAGATTATGAGGGACAGATAAGTCCTTTCTCCAAGGCCTCCTTGAGGTAGGCGCGTAGGGCGTTATCTTCATTTGGAGTCAGGCAATAGATGGGCCGCGCTTTGGGTACAGCTTCTTGAGTTGGATGAAGTGTTGGATATGCTTTTCCAGAGGCAACCCAGGTATAGCCTCCTCAAAGATTTCTGGATGTTGGGCTACAATTTTGCAATCCTGAGATGTATTGGTGTCCTGGTGATCTTTGAAGTGTATGATCTTGTACTGATAGGAGTCCCAGTTGATTGTCTTGAGGTTCCCTTTTTGTCCAGAGCTTCTTTAGAACGTATAAAGACATGGTCGCGTAGGAGTTAGTCCACTGAGTCAGGGTAGATCTGGTGGTTGACGCCTTTGCGTTTGATGGTCAATACTGTGGTTGCCCAGTCCATGTGGGGTTTTTCTTCTCAGCCAATCCAAACCCAGTACAACGTCAAACTCGGGAAAGTCAATGATGGGGCTTTGGATGGTGGATTGCAGGTTCTTGATCATGACGGATAAGGGGGTGGTCTCCCTTGCCCAGTGATGTGATGTTCATCAGCTAAAACCACGTTTTTAATCTGCAAAGAATTAGTGGCTGGCTTGAACTTGTCCAAAAAGCTGCTGTTACTAGGGTTCAATCTGCGCCCAAGTCCAGGAGTGCTGAGCCTGTGTAACTGCAAAAGAAGAAATGGTAAGACATCAGTTTATTGGGGTGTCTGTTGATGGTGTAAAGCACTAGGTCCTCTGAGGGCACTTGAATCATTGAACACTGGTCCACGTCCTCAGGGTGGTATTCATAATTTGGCAAGTCAGGAGTTGTGCAGGGAGAGTTTGGCTTGCTTAATGCTCTCCCTGGGCTTTTCCCTTGTCTTGGTTTCATTGTGTGGCAGTGATATGGAAATGAATACAATTTGACTGGCCATTTTTCTCATTCTATGTCCATTTGGACCTGTGGGTTCATGGTTTGTGCTGCTGCATTGTTCCCAGGGGGTGGTTGATTGGAGTGCCTGGCTGGGTGAGAGTCTTTGGGTCTCTTGTGGTTTTGTGTTTGTGCCTTGTGGAGAGTGTTGGACTTTTTGTTCTGCTTTCTCCTCTTTGAAATATAGACTCTATATATTGGTCACTTGATCCAGGTTTACATGTCTCATTACATGCAACTTGAGTGTGTCATAGTACATGAAATGTGTGGCTGGGGTGTCAAAAGTCATGTCAGAGGGTGCTCTTAGTTGGAGTTCCTCCTAGGCACGGGTGAGTTTCTTCACGTTATCTGTCTGGATTAAGTTCTTTACTTGATGTATGATCATAATTGCGGTGCCCTAAAGCACAAATCTTGCCAAGAAGTCTTGTTTGAAGGTTTCCTCATCCTTCTCAGTGTGTTCTTCATGCCACTTGTTGCACCAGGTGCCAGTGTCATGTGTCAGTTGGATGGAGATCTCTTCAATCCAAAATTGTGTGTGGGCATTCCATTTGGACCAGCTTGCTTTGGGCCAACTGGATCCATGCAGCAGTGTTGTTGTTGTTGGCCCCAGCAAAGGATTCCAGGGCAGCGCTTCAAAGTCTTTGGGCTATGTAGGCTGGCATGGTATTTTCATCAGTTGCGCAGGGCATGGCAAAGGGGGCCTGGAAGAACCCTTGGGCAGACAGGGCATTGAATTCAGGGAGTGATATCACCATGTTCTGGTAGAGGACAAGCCCATCAGGTATCTTGGTACCAAGTGCGTATAGTGTCCAGTCTGCTTGGAGGCCAGACATGATTCTATCAAGGATTTGTTGGCCGCAGGGAGTACAGGCAATAAGCAGAATTTTGGGGAATAAAGTAGGATGGAAACCCTACTTCTGCTACCAATGTCATAACTGTGCTGTTTTAGAAGAGTTATAAGGGGGAAAATATTAAGGACTAGATAATATTCTTTATTGCAAGATAGGTATTATATAGTAATTGTGAATTGTAGATAACAGGAATATGATATCTTTGATCACACAGTGGGATGGTGAAGGGGATGGCTTGATCCTGGTAATGAGTCAAGCACCAAAACAAGGTGTCCACTGTAGGGGATCATCATCTGTTCATGTTGTTAGATTTTGAAATTGAGTTGACTTTCTAGCCTGGCTTCAAGTGACTGGATAATCAGATTGTAGGTCATAAACTTGCTTACTCAGAACCTTGTTGGCAGGTTAATCCTGCTGTTTTGACACATCCTTTCTGCTCCTGAACTTATCCCAAGGCAAGTGTGATGCCAGCTCTAATGCTGAGCCGCTATTGTGGCATTCTTCCTGAAAGCCAGTCCATCCATCCCATGTCCTATGGGTGGGATCAACTACATTGCAGAGTATAATAAAAGAGCATATAAAAATTCATAAAGGAGTTTTTGGGATTCAACTCCAGCCAATGTAGGCATAAATGGGTTAAACCATAGACTAACCACTATTGTGGTTATGATATTTGGGGTAATCACCTAAAAGTGCATTACCAGCCAAGTTTTCAGCTCCTATGGAGCACTTGTGTGTTTTAGGGTTGTGCCGCTGGATTGTTCAAAGGTGGATACTTGATTTGGATTGGATTCAGGGAAGAATAGTCTATTGATTTTGGGTCAGGAAAGATCATTCTTAATTGATAGAGAGGTTTGGCCTTAGTGCCATCAAATATTGCCAGGGCATCTGAGTCCAAGCCAAACATTGATTTATTATGATTATACTTTCATAGATTCCAAGCAATAAGATTGATGGCTGAATTTTCAAGTCAAAAATCCAGGGATTTAACAACTCATCAAATAACAATTAGGGGAGGGAATGGGCCAAATGTCATTACCATCATCTATGCCTGTAAAAGGGACAGCATCAGAGGTAGGGGGGAGGTAATGGGTAGTGGCTTGGGAATCAGGGTTGGAAGGTGGTTGGCTTGGTCTTGATGGGGGAGTTGAAGAGGCTGGTTTGTTGTCTGGGAAGTGGCAGAAAGAGCTGATTTGTCAGGGATCCAGCCCGTGGGGGGTCTTGAGAACTTGTGAGCGGACAGCCTGCAGGTCCTGCAGGGAGGGCCCAACACAAGATTGGAGCTAACTTTAAAATGTAAGATAAAAAATTTCCCAGGAGAGCCATGGTCTTCTGGCAGGCACTATTGAAATAATCAGGACAGTGAGGGTGATGTACATCACTCCAAATATCTGTGTGGAGGTGGATTCATTGGTTGCAACAGATTCCTGAAGGCAGTTGGGCCGCAGGGTGAGAGGCAGAGAGGTGATGTTATTGAAACTAGATAAGCAGAAGAAAGTAGTTAAACTTGTTGCAGAACAGCAGGAGAGGTATGGTGACCTGATTTGCTTCTCTACCAACGGTTTTGGTTTCTCTAGTTCTGGATTCTGGGTTGTAGATTAGGATTTCCTCTAGGGTGAATTCTAAATATGTTGGGTTGGGTGGGTATTCTGTGAAATGTACCGGGCCAAAGGGAGATCCTGGTGGGCAATATAGTTTGGGCGGTCAGTCTGTGGTTTCTTGGGGTTGTTGGGTGTGAGGTACAGAACTGTGAGAGGTAGACTGCAAATGAAATAGAGCTGAAATCAAATATGGAATAACCTGGTTGATTCAAAGGTTCATGTATTTTATTGCAAGAATGGCAATGGGCAACTTCCTGGCAACCCAGAGTTTAATTATACCCATCTGTCATGGAGAAAATTTTACAATTTTTCTTGGGCCTGGTAATACCATCTACCAGGATTTTGCAGCCCTTGATGGCATCCATTGAAGGATATATTTCATTAGCAGGCTCAAACTGAGACAACTTTAATTTCCCTTTTGGGTTGTAGGATTAGTCAGCTTTGGGTGGCCTGCATTCCACAGGAAGTTTCTTTGCTTCCTCTGCCCTGGTGGCCCAAGCTATTTCAGAATCTTTGGCTTGGCCTGCACTCTCATTGGTTAGGTTAACAGGATCCTTTGGCTTGGTAGGCCTGAATCAAGTAAACTTAGTTCATAAAGTCTTAGGGGATTTCCAAAAGTCAAATCCTGCTCTGGTTTGAGCCCAGGAAATTAGAGGCTGCCAGCACACAGGGTTTTGGGGTTCAAATCCTGTAGTTGAGGTTTTCCCATAAGCATATTCAACAATATTTTGTAATTTGTGACATGATTTCTTCAATTGCTCACATCTTTTTCTGTCATGTATGCAGGCTTGAAAACCCTAATGAATGAACGTGGGGGAAGTCAGGAGTTTTTTCTGAACTTATCACTATCACTTGCATAGAATATGATGAGATCTGATAATTCCTAGACAAATATGGAAGGGAAAAGATCATACACTTATTCAATTTGTGTGCATATTTTGTTGTAGGTGGCAGGCTTTGAGCACCGGAGCTGAACCAAAATTATAAAGCCATACATCTACAAGATACATGTCAGCATGGTTAGTGGGGTAGGACCAACAGGCATGCCCTGAGGCCAGAATTTCCTTGGAAGCCCATCCATGCTGCTCCATCTCAGCACTCATTTCAACTGTATAAACAGCTTGTTGAATAGACCACACCTCCAGAATGTCCTTGAGCTCTGTCTTGTATACATACCCATCTGTGGTGTTTGATATTGCTGAGTAATAATTGACACCCAATGGGGAAAGTTCTAGCAAAAAACCCCAACAAATTGATACAAAATTGGGCCGCACTTGTAAATGTCAGATTGGATACGCTTTTCTCAATAATCTTATATACTTACAGAAATCTTGGCATACAACAAGAATATGATGTCAATGTGTGTCCTCATTACCCTTTCTTTGATAAAATTAATGATGGTTGAATTTTAGGGGTCAGTATCCACCAAACTGGGACCAGAGAGAGCTTGATTGGACAAGTTTTTAGCAGCAACCAAAACTCTTTGCATTCACAAATTGACTGTTCTCTTATTTGTGAAAATGCCACAGAGTCCCAGTTGGAGATGTACCTTGTTTTTTTGGCTCCTGGGGACAACATCCAGGAGGACACAGCGGGAAATCTTTATAAAAAAAGATTTGAGGTTTGAAGCTAGCCTTGGGTTAGCCTTCAGGGAAAAATTAAGGACATGTACCTTAATTTCCTGGAATACAAGATGAGAAGTTCCTTTTAGAAGAAAGGAAAAATCTTGAAAAATATTAAAGCCAATGCAAATGTGGATAAACTTGTCTTTATTAGGAGAAATGATTCTACTTAAATAGTAGACAAGGGTCAATGATTACTCATTAGGTAGACAGAGTGGCAGAAGGGGTCATGTTGGGATGAGGTCATACCAGGATCAGTCAAGGACAGGTGCAAAATTCCGGAATGGGTGGATATTAGACCAGACCCATTTGAGGAAGGGGAGGAATTCCCAAATTTAAAGGCAAAACCAACCAAATCTTTGCACATATCAATATTCAAAGGCCATATCAAAATGGCATTGATGGGGAAATTTACAATATACCTAGACCAGGGACATCTGTGAGTCATGTTCCATGATAGCCATTGTGTGAGGGTGGGCTTTTCACTATCAGTTGAAGTACAGGCACAATTTGTGGTCTTCTTGGGAGGGGGCCACAGTTGGCATAGCCTGCAGGCTTGCAGCCACAGTGGACTTTGCAACCCCCATTGTGGCCTCAATTTCCCCAAGGGTCATAAACATTCCTTGCTTTTTGACCATTTTGAGAATAAATTCCTGGGTGATTAATTTCCTTCTGCATCTTGATGGCTGATTGGCTGGAGGTGGAATGTGTCTGTCTTGGGAACCATATGGTATCATCTGATTGGCTGTTTCTAGATTATGGCTTCCCTGGGTGACCCCTTGGCTCAATTGGCCAATTTCAGATGTTAGTGTTGATACATTATTTGGGTTAGCAACTGCCTGTGCATGATGGGCAAACAGAGCCATGCTTGAGGACATGGAGAAAGCACACTCCTATGTAGTGCTTGGGGAGGGGCCTACAAGTTGGGAATGATCATAGACAGAGGCTTCACTATTGGAAGACCCAGTGTAGCCCTGTATGACTTTGTCAAGGCTGGGGAACAGCTTGTTTACTTGGCTGTTATTGAAAGAAGACAAAATAAATTTTCATTAAAAAATAAATTCAAAAAGAGAAGTGTATATTTTAATCAATTTTATTGTCAAGTATGTTAATTTGGTGAATAGTAGGATCTAATATTATGCCTCCTAAACTGGAATAAGGTAATTTTTGAGAATGCCTATGATTCCTAAAAGAATTATCACAAATCCACTCTATATCCTTTGACATCCTTTTTGAGATGCCCATAAACTATATTTACTTCAAATTCACTTCATTTTTGATATGAAATTTGGTTCTTGGATTTGACAATCCCACAATTTCATATTCATTACTTTTTACATGTTGTCTATGATTTCTTAGCCATACAGAAAATCTATAATTTTACATTAGACTCCTGCATTTATGATTCATGTATCCTTCATTTGTTTTCTGTGTTTTGTCTTTTGTTAGTTGAGTTATCTTCTCAAAGGATTCAAAATTTGCTAATTTAAATCAATCAAAAAAAAATCAAATTAAATGGTTGGTTTTATTAAATATTTTAATTTTCACTCAGCTGAGTTACCTGCAAAAAAATTGAAAATTGGACTAAGAATTTGAAACCCTGCATTTTTACATTTAGGTTCTGAATTTACAGTACATCTCATATAATTTGATCCTAAGTCAAATTATTACAGGGAGATGGGGTCCCAGCTTGGGTACTTTGTTGTCAGTGCCCCCTAATGTTGCTACAATGCCCCAGAATCTTGATGTATTTCCTGCTGAATCAGAAACAGAGACAGTCCTACACTCTTAATTTCCAGAGCTCTATGCATAAGACACTTTAATTCTTTCTTAGGCCATTTATCTGTGTTGTAACTGTGCTGTTTTAGCAGAGTTACAAGGGGGAAAATATTTAGAAACAGGATAATATTCTTTATTGAGAGATAGTGATTATATAGTTAATGTGAGTCATGGCAAACAGGAACATGATAGCATTGATCACACAGTGGGATGATGAAGGGAGTGGCTTGATCCTGGTAATGAGTCAAGCGCCAAAACAAGGTATCCACCATAAGGGATCATCATTTGTTAATGTTGTTGGATTTGGAAATTTGAGTTGACTTCTTATTCTGGCTTCAATTGACTGGGTAATTGGATTACAGGTCACAAACCTGCTTACTCAGAACCTTGCTGGCAGGTTGAGCCTGCTGTTTTAACACCCCTTCTCCCCGACTGAAGGTTGGCCTCCTCTGGGGACAGGTTGTCAGGGAGGTCATCAGGAGCCAGGGTGCCATACTGGACTAACTGTTGTTCTGTGGCGGGTAGGACAGTCTCACACTGTTTCTGTCTTACCAAGCAGGGTCTCAGGAGATCATGGTGGAGTACCTTGTCTTGTTTACGTTTCCTGAGTCCTTGCACAAGGTAAGTGTTATTTTTGTTTACCTTTAAGATGATTTCTGGGCCTACTTTCTTGGGTTGTAGTTTACTTTTGTCAATGTTCATGACCCAAACTTTTTTGCTGACCTTGTGTCTGTTTTAGATGGGAACAAACTTCTTTTTTAGACGCTTTTTTCTCTTTCTGATTGATTGCTATTGGCCTGTATGACCGGGAGATCTGAGAGGGGTGAAAATTTGCTTGGTATTTCCAGCTTAGGTCCTGATGGTGCTTAGATGATATTGGGTTGTGTTCCATAAACTAACTCAAAAGGGCTTTTCCTGGGGGATATGTTCACACAAGTCTGACATACAAGTAGTGCAGTTGATAGCTGCTTATACAAGTCCTCAGGTCTCCCAGCGGTGAGCTTGGCCAAGGCTTGCACAAGGCTTCCATTTAATTGCTCCACACGTCCATTGGCCTGAGGATGATTAGGTATTGTCACTGTGTGCTAGACCCCATTCTTGATGAGGTATACATTGGTATCTTCAGAGGTCAGTTCCTTGCCTCCATCAGTTATCAGGGTTCTGATGTTCCAAACTTACTGATGATTTCTTTTCATATGAATTGCCGCACGTCATTGCCAGTATGTGTTTTTACTGCTTGTGCCACTAGCCATTGTGTGACAAAGTCTATTGCAGTAATGATGTTCTTCTTCTCATTATACTTCCCTGGCATGGGGCCCACAATGTCTAGGGCTCACACCTTAAAGGCAGTTGCGTGTGGATTGGTAGTACTGACTTAGGTGAGGTTTTGTTTTTTGCAAATTTCTCACATACTTTGCATTGGTCCAAGACTTCCTGAACGTCTTGTTACAGGGTTGGCTACCATGCTTTGTGTTTAAGAAATTTGTAGAGGTTGCAGCTTTTTGTGTGCCCTAGATCTCTATAGTAACATAGGATGGTGTCAACTTGCTGATGTGTGGGAACATAAGAGATGGTGGTTCCGTTGGACATTTTTTGATGTAAGGTTTCATACATATCTGCAAATAAGTGCTTGTTCTTAATGACTGATTCATTTTTTATGTCTGTAGTGCCAGGAGGGAAACCTTTGTCCTTTGTCCACAATACCTAAAGGGGCCAGTCTGGGTCAATTTCATTCTCTCCTCTCTTGGCTCAGATGTACAGGCGTGAAAGTGTGTCTGCCATGGTAAGTTCTGGACCAGGCTTGTATTGTATGAGCATATTGAATCTCTCCAAGAGTTTCATCCAGAAGGCCTGATGGTGGGATAGGTTTACTTGGGTTTTGAAATATATGAATGACTTGTGGTTGGTTAACACAGTGAATTCTTCCTGTTGTTCCATATAGCAACGTCATTTGACTAGGCAGTGTACAATTGCTAACAACTCCTTGTTGTGTATAGGGTATCAACACTTGCCATCTATCAGCTTCTGTGATTTGTAGGCTAAAGTTAGGAAGTCACCATTATTGTTTTTGATCCATAGTACTCCCCCAATGGATCTGTCTGAGGCGTCTGTTTCTATTTGGTACTCCCCATTGCGTTTGTGGTACTTCAGGATAAGTGCTATTGTGAGCTTTTCCTTGAGGCGCCTAAAACAAAGGTCATGTTTGGGGGACCATACAAGCTTGAATTTGGCGCCAGAATGGCAGACAGGGGTGCAGTCAGAACGCCGCAGTCAGGTGTAAAACAGTGTACGTAGGTGTGACGGATCCAGGAAATTCATACTTGCTTCTTTGTTATCTTGGTCTGACTCTCTTACAGTTTGACGGGAAATCCTTTATGTAAGCTTTGATGAGCTTGGATTCCAAGCAAGCAATCTTGGGTTTAAACTTGTTGCCATCTGGTGATCACTTCCACATTTTTTGCTTCCCATAGTCTTAGCTGTAGACCATCTCTTTCATTCCATGGTAGTCTAATTTCAGTTAAAAGCCAAAAACACAAAGCATAAAAAGATTGAGGGGAAAGCAACCATTGTCACACATAAATATCATCTTTTTATTAATTATTATCATGTTTCCATTATATATCAATCAGGGTACATTTGGCTAAAAACCCTCCAGTTCTGTAATCACACCTGGATTCCTATCACATGGTTTATGACATAACAGCGTCATCCAATCCAGATATTTACCAAAAAGATCTTCATAATCTTAACTTATAAGAATGTGTCATAATACATTCCAGAATCACCTGATTCTTTCTGTGGAAATGTATTGCTTTGACTTGAAGCATTCCAGACTTCTGGTGCCAAAACCCTGTGGAATATATGTATTCCTAATCCAAGCTATCCTTGTTCCAACTGGGAACCAGCTGATCAATCCTGAATGCATAGACAATGTTGTCTAAATTTAGCTATTTTTTGTATTTAATGGTTTTTGCGTTAAAACTCTATTAAAATGCTTCAAAACTTGAACCAGGCGCTGCTGCAGCACCCAGAAACTTTCCCAGGCGGCGCCTTGGCGCTTTACAAATCAATTAGGCAGTGTGGCGGCACTTCTAACCTAATTAATTTGCCAAAACGGCGCTTTTAAACCACAATTTGGGGGTTTACTTTTGGCTAACATTAACCAAACTTCTTGACATAGTCAAGGCAATTAGACAATATAATTAAATCCTCATTAATTATATTCCCAGCATATATTAATTAACTTTCCCAGTTAATTAATCCGTTTGAATACAACAAGTCTTTAATTGACACAGTCAAGTCCATTTTAGCCCTATGATTAAATCCTCATTAATCATATTACAGGGTATATATATTAATTAACCTTCCCAGTTAATTAATCAGTTTAAGACACCTAGTCTCATAATCTGAACTGTTCAGATTATTCAGTACGGCCCTCAATTAGTACAGCCTAATTGATTCCTGGGTATCAATTAACCTCCATGGTTAATTAGACAGTTTGAGACACCTAGTCTCATAATCTGAATTGTTCAGATATTCATTTTGGCCCTCAATTAGTACAGCCTAATTGATTCCTGGGTATCAATTACTACACTGGAAAGTCTCTCCAAGGCCAATCTTTTTGTTTGAATTTCAATCCATGAAATTCATCACAATTCAACCTCTTTGTGAAACCACATCCCAATGTGACTGTAGTACGGTCACAGTAGGCCATCATTCCTAGGAACATGCAGAGTTACAACTTTTCTTTGGGTGGTGGCATTTTGCAGATGGTATGTATCTTCTGACTGTTGGGCTTAATACCGTCTTTTGAGACTATGATCCTAGGAAAGGCATTTGCTTGCTGAAGAGCTGGAATTTGGAGGATTTGGCAAGCATCTTGTGTTGTGCCAGGGTAGCAAAGACTGCCTCTGGGTCTTTGCAGTGCTGCTCTACCAAGGGGCTATATACATAATGTTGTACAGGTAGACTAAGGTGTGCTTGCTTATGTGAGGGGCAAACACCTTGTTCATGAAGGTCACAAAGGTTGACGGGGCGTTTTACATACAAAAATTGATCACCACACACTTGTATGAGCCTTACTTGGTGCAAAAAGCTGTTTTGGGGATATATTCCTCTTTAATACGGATCTGATTGTAGCCTGCAGTTAGGTTAATCTTGGAGAAGACTGTGGCGCCGCCCAGGGCATTAAAGAGGTTGTCAATAAGCAGCAGTGGGTAACAATTCTTGATGTTAACTTCATTTAGGACTCAATAATCTGTGAATAGGTGCAGGGTGCCATCCTTCTTGGTCACAAAGAATATGGCGGCCCCAAAGAGAGATTGTGAGGGACAGATAAGTCTTTTCTCCAAGGCCTCCTTGAGGTAGGCATGTAGGGCGTCATCTTTGTTTGGGGTCAGGCAATAGATGGGCCGCGCCTTGGATAAAGCTCCCTTGAGTTGGATGGAGTGTTGGATATGCTTTTCCAGAGGCAACCCAGGTAAAGCCTCTTTGAAGATTTCTGGAAGCCGGCTACAATTTTGCAATTGTGAGGTGTAGTGGTATCCTGGTGGTCTTTAAAATGTATGATCTTGTACTGGCAGGAGTCCCAGTTGATTGCCTTGAGGTTTTTTCTTTTTTCTGGGGTCTCTGTAATGCATAAAAAGATGTGGTTGCGTAGGAGTTAGTCCACTGAGTCAGGGTAGATCTGGTGGTTGACGCCTTTGCGTTTGATAGTCAATACTGTGGTTGCCCAGTCCACGTGGGGGTTTTTCTTCTCAGCCAATCCAAACCCAGTACAACGTCAAACTTGGGAAAGTCAATGATGGGGCTTTGGATGGTGGATTGCAGGTTCTTGAGCATGACGGAGAAGGGGGTGGTCTCCCTTGCCCAGTGATGTGATGTTCATCAGCTAAAACCACGCTTTTAATCCGCAAAAAATTAGTGGCTGGCTTGAACTTGTCCAAAAAGCTGCTGTTACTAGGGTTCAATCTGCGCCCAAGTCCAGGAGTGCTGATCCTGTGTAACTGCAAAAGAAGAAATGGTAAGACATCAGTTTATTGGGGTGTCTGGTGATGGTGTAAAGCACTAGGTCCTCTGAGGGCACTTGAATCATTGGACACTGGTCCACGTCCTCAGGGTGGTATTCATAATTTGGCAAGTCAGGAGTTGTGCAGGGAGAGTTTGGCTTGCTTAATGCTCTCCCTGGGCTTTTCCCTTGTCTTGGTTGCATTGTGTGGCAGTGATATGGAAATCAATACAATTTGACTGGCCATTTTTCTCATTCCCATGTCCATTTGGACCTGTGGGTTTATGGTTTGTGCTGCTGCTTTTGTTCCCAGGGGGTGATTGATTGGAGCGCCTGGCTGGGTGAGAGTCTTTGGGTCTCTTGTGTTTTCTGGTTTGTGTCTTGTGGAGAGTGTTGGATGTTTGTTATGCTTTCTCCTCTTTGCAATATAGACTCTGTAGATTGGTCACTTGATCCAGGTTCATATGTCTCATTACATGCAACTTGAGTGTGTTGTAGTACAGGAGATGTGTGGCTGGGGTGTCAAAAGCCATGCCAGAGGGTGCTCTTAGTTGGAGTTCCTCCTAGGAACAGGTGAGTTCCTTTAAAGTGCCTGTCTGGGTTAGGTTTTTTTTTTTGTGTATGATCATGAGTGTGGTGTCCTAAAGCACAAATCTTGCCAAGCAGTCTTATTTGAAGGTATCACAGTCCTTTTTGGTATGTTTGTTGTGACACTTGTTGCACCCGTTGCCAGCATTGTGAGTCAATCAAATGGAGATTTCTGCAATCCAGAATTGTTGTGGGCATTCCATCTGGGCCAGCTGGCTTTAGGCAGACTGGATCCATGCTGCGGCATTATTGTTATTGGCTCCAGCAAAAGGTTCCAGGGCAGCGCTTCAAAGTCTTTGGGCTATATAGGCTGGCATGGTATTCTCATCAGTTGCACAGGGAATAGCGGGGGCAGCCTGGAAAATCCTTGTGCTGACAGGGCATTGAACGGAGGAGTGGTATCATCATGTTCTGGTAGGGGACAAAAATATCAGGTATCTTGGCACCTGTTGTGTACGGCGTCCAGTCTAGCAGGAGGCCAGACATGATTCTATTGAGGATATTTTGACCACAGCATGTATGGGCATCAGGCAGAATTTTACAAGATAAGGTAGGATAGAGAACCTACCTGTGCTACAAATGTTGTAACTGTGCTGTTTTAGCAGAGTTACAATTGGAAAAATATTTAGACCTAGATAATAGTCTTTATTGAGAGATAGTGATTTTATACTTAATGTGAGTCATGGATAACAGGAGCATGATTGTGTAGATCACATTGTAGGATAGTGAAGGGGGCGGCTTGATCCTAGTAATGACTCAAGCGCTAAAACAAGGTATTCACTGTAAGGGATTGTCATTTGTTCATGTTTTTGGATTTGGAAATTTGAGTTGACCTCCTAGCCTGGCTCCAAGTGACTGGGTAATTAGATTACAGGTCACAAACCAGCTTACTCAGAACCTTGCTGGCAGGTTGATCCTGCTGTTTTGACATCTGGAGCTCTTTTGGTTGGGTTTAATCATCTTGTTTAGCACTAGTGTATCTTCTGGAAATTTTAACAAATGGTATTTGAAGCTTTGTTGGTGAATAATCATCAACTCTATGTGGATCTGGGTGGTTATTTCCCACCACATGGAGACCTCTTTTTTATTATCTGTCAATTTCTGTCACAGTGGCTTGAACTTCAGGTCTTCAGTCATATATTTCTGAACATTAAGGAGCCTGGTTATGAGTTTTTCTATTGTATTAGGTACAGTACTTTTCAAACCTGTTGAGATAAACATATATTATTCAGTTTAGAACACATCTTCTCAGTTACAAAACAAATTTCAACTGGAACCATTTGAAGGTTAATTTACTCAACAAAGCTCTCATTTATCTAGGGCAATAAAAAACAGTCAATTATACAACAAAAATAAAGTCAAATACTGAATTCCAAAAATGAGATAGCAAACACATGGAACTCAAATTCATAACGCTTGCAATCCAGTCACTTGCTGAAGCATTCTACATCAAATTTAATTATGAGTGTGTGGCAAATATGATATAAACAGAGAGTGTATGAGGTTCAGTCATAAAAGTGATGAACTCAAACACAAAAAATTCATTTTTTGAAAAAATTGATTATTCTTGGGACTCAAAATAGAAATAGTGGACTTCAGGAGTGAATCTACCAAAATCTATTCAGGGAACTACAACATTATTTTCAATGCATGTGCTTCTAAATTTGGACATTTATGTCTGAGATAATGTCTCAAAAAGGAGCACACACTTAAATAAAATTAATTTCCCTATAAATACTTTTTTTCTTTTCTGTTTTAATAGAATTCTCATTGCTTTTTTAAAGTATGATTTTTTCAAGTGAAAGTAACACTTAATGAAATAAGCCTGTTGAAAATAGGAGATATCTTTGTCTGCAAATTGGCACATTAACTTGTGGCCAATCTATCACCAGACCACTGGGTTCTCTGGTGCTAGATTGACCACAAGTTGGTGTGCCAATTTTCAAATAAAGACATGTCTTATTTTCAACAGGCTTATTTCATTAAGTTAAACTGGTTACAATAACTGAGGTGTGTCTGGTCTGAGCCAAGCACAAAGACACCACATTTACACCCATTCTGATTGGCTCTGTTGTTGGGATGTGTCCATTTTGGTATAAAAATTAAATTAAATTAAAACAGTTTATCTATATAATTTATTTATTGTAATTTTTATCACTCCATATATAGTAGCACAAAAGCTAGTAGTCACTAAATTTTATTTCAAATTAGATTTTTAGATTTCTATACTAATTATTTTTGGCTGTAAATGTGCACTGTTGATAATGAGTTTGGATAAATTTGATATTTTATTGATTCTAATCCCAAAAAAGACACTCAGAATTGTTATTTCCTTTTTTTATTCTAGATTGCATTCTTAATTTGGAAAAGTTGGCAACAGTATTATAGATTAATTCATGCATTTTGATATTTGATAATTATGTTGTCTGTTTCAGTTGCTATTAAGGCTTGTTGTTGGATCAAGTTTGTAACCTTTGTGACTGAGTTTCATGTGTTCACCAAAACATAGTAAACATAGTAGATGCATTCTGTGACTGAAACTCATGTGTTCTAGCGTTTGGTACACTTGTTTTTGAATTGTTAAGCATTTGTCCCCAGGTTGAGTAGGTTGTTGTATGACTGGACATTTTTGCCAAATAGCGCTCATTTTCTGTGAAACTATCTTCTATTTAGATCTATCAAGTTGAAAAATTTTGTGACTGAGTTCATGTGTTCTAAAATGATTAATATATGTTTATCTCAACAGGTTTAAAAACTACTATATCTTATTTTTAACATCTTCATGGTAATTTTGTTTAATTTTTCTCCTTCTAGCACCACCTTCTTAATCTTGCCTTTCACTTTTTGATTAGCTTTTATAATCTTGTCCACTGCTGTGTACAACTCATTAATCAGTGCTTCTAATTCTGCCATGTTCTTCTTGTGCTCCCCCATCTCCTTTTGTACAAAAAAAACCATTCCCAAAAATACATTTATGCTTTTGAATTTAATAAGACTGAATAAATTTATCATTAAATATAATTATATCTAATTTTTGTTAATTTGAAGTACATAATATTAAATTGATATTAATATTCTATATAGTGTCTATATATCAACCCACTTTGGGTATTCTAAATGGCATGCTTTGTCCCAGTACAGCATACTTTATTCTTCTTTTAGTATACTAATTAATTCTGAAACACAAATATATTAAAAAAGTTAATCACTTTCAGGGGTTATATGTAAACCATGTGTTTCAGAATAGGTATATGTGGTGAAGTGAATTATTTGTTTTTAGACTGTTTTTGTGTACAGTAGTTTCAAAACCTGTTGAGATAAACAAAAACAACTCAGTTGAAACAAAATCAAAAGTCAAGGAATTTATATTAAATTACAATAAAATTTGGTTCCACTTTGATTTTGTTTTTATACTGAGTTGTTTTTGTATATCTCAACAGGTTTGAAATTTACTGTATATTTATATATATAAATATTACATTATTTTTAAAATTTATGACAACAAGCAAAAATACTCTAGATTTAAACAAAATGAACTCAGATTTAAGCAAATTCCAACTATCAGTGGAAAATTATACACTCTTTTAACAAGCATTTTTGGCATTAATGGATAAAATGGGTCAACACACCAACAAAGTGCACACACTTCAAACAAAGATATTTGAAATACAAACCAAAAATACATTAATTTACAAGCAAAATGTTTTGAGTTGACATTTAGTGTACATATGTTTAGGGAACAGTTGACCTCAATTTGGCACTTAGGCCAAAGCCTACTAGCTGTGTTCTAAATAAACTAATTTTTTATACTTCATTCCATGGTTAGAATTAATAATCAATGATAAAACAAAGCTAATGTTGATACCAACTAAGAATAGGCTTAATTTTTATTACAAAATAAGAAGGAAATTACTATTAAAAATATCAAATTATTATACTTTAAATTTAAGTCCAACTTCAATAATGAATCTACACAATGTCAACATAAAATAACAGTTTATAATATTTCTCAATAAAAATCCACATAATCCGGAATATTTTCATTTATAATAAGTTATTTATATTTATGTTTGGCCCTTTGTTTTATAGTTCTTTTAGATATAGTGGGTAAAATTTTCAAGCTTTGTTGTATATTATATTAGTGGTTTATGATATCTTTGAAACCACTGGACATGCTCTGGTTAACCCTAAACATTGGATTAAGCCAGATCATATAGGTTAAAACTAGAATTTATATAGTGTCATTTTAAGTTGACACAAAGGAAACCTGACACAAAAGCAAAATTGGGACAAGGGGAATAAGTTAAGCAAACACAATGACATAATTTAAACTAGATTTAATAGCAGCTCCACTATAAAAGAAGGCCAACTCCAGCAAAGTTATCCCCTTCACTGGTTTAATAAGCAAAAGACACAGCTATACAATTTCAACCTACATAATGGTAAGCTTAGGACCCCAAAACTTCACATAATAATAAAACTACTTAAATCAATATGAAGCACTTGGTTTTTAAAAGTTATATGAATATAAATCTATTATAACCCAAACACCAAATAGCATAATTTCTGTCTGGATTTTGAACCTGATCTTAATTTAATTAAGATTTATATGCTTTTTAAATAGTGATTTACCCTAATAATGCTGACTGTCTACAAGTTGAATGTCAAAATTAAGACAATATTTTAGGTCAAATGTCTAGAATCAAAATGTTAATACATGTCAACACTTAAAATGTTGACGCTAAACATTTAAATGTAGTTTTGTCCAACTTTTTCTTAATAAAAAGCATCAATACTGCATATATTAATAATATTGAAGGTTTTTTACATATTCTGTATAATAATTCTCCATAACTTGATATATTTTCAGCTTTAACTTTCAATTTTTTATACTTTACTCACAGTTATTTCTCTAACCTCTTTTATATAGGATAAATCAAAGAAACCCCAGCCTAATAAGAAAACCCCCAATAAAAACCTGCCAAGGACACTGTTAATACTAAGGCTTCTTCTTCTACAAAACAGTGCTTAAGAGATAGCTTAAAAAATATGAACAAAAAAGAAAAACCCCACACCTTCAGCTTCTGAGAAAGACTCTGATGATGGTTCCACCTCCCATACTGGTATGAGTCTGAGGAAGATAAAGATCTCATCAACAAGAAGAAAAGAAAGGCAAGCTTCAAGTCCTCTCCTGAGCTCTCTCCTGAACCCTCCCCTGGTGAACATGAAGATGATGAGCAACATGAGTACTTTCCTGGTTTTCAATACGCCCCTCCTGGGCCATGAGATGCACTAAAAGCCCACAATATTTGCAATGTTAAGGGCTCCTTCAAGATCCCAAAGAGATTCCCAAAATTCTTTCCATTGATGTCAGTCAAAAGTGGCCCAAGCATGGTCAGTGATGGCTATGTGTTTAACTGCAATAATCAGAAGCAAGAAAGCAAGAGCAAACATTTCACATGTGACAACAGAGGCTTCCCAGCACTCCTAAACACCCAAGGTTGGGACAAAGTTACCTTGGAAAAGGGGGAACATACCTACATGCCTCCCATCACTTTGATTGAGAAGCTGCTCAAATAGTACCTATTCCAAATGGTCCCAGTATCAAAAGACATTAAAGCAACTCACCTGGCAGTAAAGGCTATCAAGCAATTGAGTAAAGAGAACATTAAAATTTTCCCTGATCATGAACAACTTTTTCAGTATATCTGTGATAAATGCAGAGAGCTAAACCCAATTGGAAAAAGTGTAACCCAACTAAAATACCTGATCCTTACTCCTGAGTTACAGATGACCCAAGACAATGAGCAGTCCTTTCTTCAAAATGATGTACCTGGTGCAAAAGAAAGGATCATATGCTATGCCACCTATAAGAATCTAGAGCAACTGCTTGCCACTGAGACTTGGCTCTTTGATGGGAAATTTGTAACATATCCTAAGTTATTCTATCAGCTGTGGGTAGTGCATGCTCATCTTGGTGATAAAGTCCTCCCCTTTGCATATTTTCTTCTTCCTGGAGCCTCAGAGGAGATATACCTAAGAGCATTCAAGATTCTACAGCAGGGCCTTAAAGCTATTCCCACTGAGACTGGAAAGAATCCTGGTCCGTCAACAAGGGCCAATCCTGATGATACTGATAAAGATGAAGTCACCCTAGCTGATGAAGAGAAGAAACACTATGGAGCCTTTGGCCCAAAAATGATTAGTATGAATTATGAGACAGCCCAATATAATGCCTTTGTAAAAAAACCTTCAATGGTAAGGTACAAGGGTGCTTCTTTCATTACTGATAAGCTATTAATAGACGCCTTAAGGGCAAGACCATCCTCAGCTCTCTCAAATGACAAGATACAACTGGGTAATGCAAGTTTCTGATTCAGAAGTTTGTTACTCTTTCATTCATTAAGCCTGAGCATGTTGACCAAGGATTTGAGCTTCTCTGTAATGACCATTATGCCTTGAGCCATGAAGCTGAGTTCCAACCCTTCTTTGACTACTATGAGCCACAGTGGGTGGGGCGCAAGGTGGTCAGCCGCAGGGGCAAGCCAACATCAAAGAAAATCTGGAATTGCTATCAAGCTTTTCTCAAGGATAAAATGAAGACAAAATTGTGCCTGGAAAACTGGCATAAACATCTTAAGTCCTCGTTTGGGGTGAATCCCAGATACAACATCTTCTTTGAGCATCTTAAGGCTGAACAGGGTAAGACTGTCTCCTCCCTTTGGAATATGGAAGTAAGGGCTTCAAATAAGAGAAGGCAGTGCAAGGCTAGCATTTGCAAATTTCAGATAAAAAAAGGCTTTAAAGAATAAGTACAAGCTATCTGAGCTTGGGGAGCAGATAAGCAAGATTGCCACTTTACTCTCTTGCAACAAACCTCCAACTTAGTTTATAATAAACGTTTTTGGCTCTTTCTGATATTTTAGTATATGATTTTAGTGTCAAAACTAGTATTATTATTTAACAGGATAATTCAATTAAAATGGTATAAAGAATTAATAATTTTATTAAAAGATGTATATGTTGGAGCCTAGATTATCTAGCTTAAATAGTTGTTTTAGTACTAAAGTATATCTAATTTTGGGTTGCTATTATATCAATTATTTTGAAAATAAGTTTTTATCTTAAGTTTCTTTTATTAATATATCTTATTTTTATTAAGCTTTTTTTGAAATATAATTTATAAACTTTTTATATAGTAAATAAAAAATTTATAGTGAAAACAGTTAATTTCATAGTAAGTTATTTTTGAAGTGTATTTTTATTATATTTTTAGATAGCTTTGCATTATTTTTATTTTATTTTTGGATTCTATATGATTATACTGCAAATTCAGAACCTAAACGTAAAAATTTGGGATTGTCAAATCCTTGGTCCAAATTTTGAATCACTTTTGCAGAAACTCAACTAAATGAAAAATTAAAATATTTAATAAAATCAACTATTTAATTTGACTTTATTGGTTTATTTAAATTGACAAATTTAAAATCTCTTGGGCAGATAACTCAACTAACAAAAGACAAAACACAGAAAACAAATGCAGGATACATGAATCATAAATACAGGATTCTAATGTACAATTATAGAATTCCTGTATGGCTAACAAATCATAGACAACATGTAAAAAGTAATGAATATGAAATTGTGGGATTGTCAAATCCAAGAACCAAATTTCATATCAAAAATGAAGTGAATTTGAAGTAAATATAGTTTATGGGCATCTCAAAAAGGATGTCAAAGGATATAGAGTGGATTTGTGATAATTCTTTTAGGAATCATAGGCATTCTCAAAAATCACCCTATTCCAGTTTAGGACAACATAATATTAGATCCTACTATCCTGACTTAACATACTTAAAAATAAAATTGATTAAAATATATACTTCTCTTTTTGAGTTTATTTTTTAATAAAAATTCATTGTCTTCTTTCAATAACAGCCAAGTAAACAAGCTGTTCCCTGGCCTTGACAAAATCATACAGGGCAACACTGGGTCCTAAAATAGTGAAGCCTCTGTCTATGGACATTCTCAACCCTCAGGCTCCTCCCCAAGCACTACCCAGGAATGTGTTTTCTCCTGTGTCTTATGGCATGGCCCTGTTTGCCCATCATGTACAGGCAGCTGCTAATAAAAATCATTTATCAACACTGGCATCCATAATTGACCAATTGAGCTAAGGGGTCACCCAGGGAAGCCGGAATCTAGAAACAGCCAATTAGATGGCAATTTATGGTTCTCAAGACAGACACATACCACCTCCAGCCAATCAGCCATCAAGACGCAGAAGAAAATTGATCACCCCAGAAATTATTCCCAAAACAGTCAAAAAACACGGGATGCTTATGCCAATTGGGGGAATTGCGGCTGTGATGGGTTTTGCAAAGTCCACTGTGGCTGCAACCCTGTGATCTCATGCCAACTGTGGCCCCCTCCCAAGAAGACCCCAACTGGTGCCTGTACTTCAACTGATGGTGAAAAGCTCATCCCCTTATGATGGCCATCTTGGAACGTGACCTGTGGATGCCCCTGGTCCTTATACTTCTCTAACTGGGACTCCAGAGCATTTTCACAAATAAGAAAACAGTCAATTTGTGGATGCACAGAGTTGTGGTTGCTGCTAGAATCTTGTCAAATCAAGCTCTCACTGGTCCCAGTTTGGCAGATACTGACCCCTACAATTCAATCATCATTAATTTTATCAAAGGGAGGGCAATGAGGACGCACAATGACGTCATCTTCTTGTTATATGCCAAGATTTCTGCAAGTATCCAAGATTATGAAGAAAAGTGTATACAATCTGATATCTACAAGCACGGCCTAATTTTGTATCAATTTGTCAGGGTTTTATTGGCAGTTTCCCCATTGGGTGTCAATTATTATTTGGCATTATCAAACACCGCAGATTGGTATGCCTACCAGACAGAGCTCAAGAACATGCTGGAGGAGTGGGTTATTCAACAAGCTGTGTACACTGTTGTACTATGGGGGAGATGGATCAGCAGGAATAGGCAACCAAGGAAATTAGGACTGTGGGCATACCTGTTGGTACTATCCCACTAACAAAGCTGACATGTATCTTGCAGATGTATGGCTTTATAATTTTGGTTCAGCTCACAGGCGCTCAAAGCCTGCCGCCTACAACAAACTATGCACCCAAATTGAGAAGGGGTATTAGCTTTTCCCTTCTTTATTTTTCCAGGACTTATCATATCTTGTCATCTTCTATGAAAGTGATAGTGATAATTCCAGAAAGAACTCCTGTCCCCCACGCCCATCTATTTGGTTTGTCAAGCCCACATATGTGAAAGAAGTAGAATTTGAGCAATTGAAGCAATCAGCTCTTTCTGCCACTTCCCAGTCAACAAAACAAGCCTCATCAACTCCCCTATCAAGACCAAGCCACCTGCCTTCTAACCCTGACTCCCAAACCACCACCCATTCCTCCCCACTACCTCTGATGTCATCTTTTTTACAGACGCAGATGATGGCAATGTACATTCCACCCATTCCCTCCCCTCTTCTTCTTTGATGAGTTGTTAAATCCCTGAATTTTTGACAAATTAGTAAAATTGATACTATTTCTTTCAATTAACAATATATATATTCTTTTTAAATTATTGGCATTCCCCATAATTGATACAATGTTGTACATTTGATGTGTGTTTTGTTTGGCTCCTGGGGACAACATCTAGAAGGACACAGTGGGAAATCTTTATAACAAAAGATTTGAGGTTCAAAGCTAGCCTTGGGTTAGCCTTCAGGGCAAAATTAAGGGCCCATACCTTAATTTTCTGAAATACAAGATGAGGAATTCCTTTTGGCAAAAAGGAAACAAAAAAGTTTGGAGAATATTAAAGCCAACACATATGTGGTAACCTTGTCTTTATTAAGAGAAATGATTCTACTTAAATAGTAGAAAAAACCAATGATCACTCATTATGTAGACAGAGTGGCAGAGGGGGTCACATTGGTGTGAAGTCATACAAGGATCAATAAAGGGCTGGTATGGTAATCCATAATGGGTGGACATTGGAACAGACCTATTTAAA